>JAODAL010053683.1:0-25113 GCA_025379985.1 Phyllomedusa bahiana
TTTCTAAAAAGCCAAAAATTTTTAAATATTAATTTTTAAAACAAGGATTAGAAACAGTTTTGTTTTTAGCAAATACCGTGAAATCGGTCGGGTTTGGAAGAACCGTAAGACAAAATCAACAGTGTTCTTCCTTCAGTCCCAGGGATTTACAACTGCCCGGTAGGAATAGGAATTGATAGTTTTCAAAAAATATCATACAAGTGCGCTATCTGCGCCAAACTGAGATTCAACAAGCGCAATAAAACTATTCAGAAGTTACACGGATGAGAAATTGCGTTTTTTGCAGCAATGACAAACGAGAACAGTTGCTAGAAAATTTTTCTATCAGAATTGTCGTACAACTTGGCTATTTGAAAAAAAACTAGGGCCGCACCACGTGCAATACAGCTATTTAAAAGTTATACGGATAACAAACTGTGGTTTTTGCACCAATGAAATACACCAACAGTAACTACAAAATTTCTGTATCCAAATTTAAGTACAAGGTGGCTATTTGAAAAAAACTGGGGCGAACCAAAGTGCAATACAGCTATTTAAAAGTTATACAGATAACAAATGGTGGTTTTTGCACCAATGAAATACACCAACAGTAACTACAAAATTTCTGTATCCAAATTTAAGTACAAGGTGGCTCTTTGAACAAAACTGGGGCGAACCAAAGTGCAAAACAGCTATTTCTTATATGGATAAGAAAAGGTGGGTTTTGCACCAATGAAATACAACAGCAGTTACCACAAAATTTCTGTATTCAAGTTTAAGTACAAGGTGGCTCTTTGAACAAAACTGGGCCGCACCAAAGTGAAATACATCTATTTAAAATTTATACGGATAATAAAAGGTGGGTTTTGCACCTATGAAATACACCTGCAATTACTAGCAAATTTCTGTATCCTAATATAAGTACAAGGTGGGTCTTTGAACAAAACTGGGCTGCGCCAAAGTGAAAAACACCTATTTAAAATTTATACGGATAATAAAAGGTGGGTTTTGCACCTATGAAATACACCTGCAATTACTAGCAAATTTCTGTATCCTAATATAAGTACAAGGTGGGTCTTTGAACAAAACTGGGCTGCACAAAATAAAAGGTACTATTTCACCTCAGGTGCGAAGTGTGATGGCCAAAAACTGGTAAAAAAAAAGCCATTTCAATGCAGGTTCAAAGCAGAGTCTGGGCTGCACAATATACACTCTCCTTTCAAAAGCCTGCCTGCCTGTCTTTCTGTGTTAGCCGCACCCCCCCTAAGCTGATTTGCTGGCCACCAAAATGACAGGAAGCGCCCAAAATGGTGCTATAATAATAGATTATGCGCAGATTCTCACCTAAAATATCGCGTGATCGGAAATTTCCGATCAACCTAAAAAACCGTGCCGATTTCAACTTTGTCGATTATAATCGCTCAACCCTATTTATAATGAATAACTTCTATATTTTTACATCAATGCAAAAATCCAAGAAGCGGTTTTTGTACATATATTTCATTAAATAAAATGTTTCATTCACAAATACATTTGGTGTATTTTTTTTACATTTCATTACAATATTTTAATTTAATTGTTTTGTCTCATAAAGTTACATAATTTTTTTAGTTACAATAAAACTAAAAACACTGCTAGGTAAAGTGAATAACCTTTATTATTTTATCATATTGGTACCTGTCATGGGGATAGTTCTGACAAGTTAATGTTGATGTGTTTAGGGACTATAAACTTAACTAGCCACTAAATGCCAATACATTTTTAGAAGTTTTATTTTAAAGATCTAAGATCAAAAATAAAATAAACATTTTGTTTCCATCTGAAGTTGAATCAATAAATTGTAACTATCTTTTTTATTGCATTTAAAACTTCATTGTTTCTCAGACTATACACTAAAGGATTTAACATTGGGACTACTGCAATGTACAGTAAAGAGAGTAACTTGTCTTGTTCTTCTGATTGGCTGGATTCAGGTTTTATGTACTGATAAAGGGATACTCCACAGAAGAGGATAACAGTAATAATGTGTGAATAGCAGCTAGAAAAAGTCTTGAGTCTCCTTGTTCTGTTATGAATTTTCAGAATGGTGGATATAATATGTACATAAGAGGTCAAAATTAAGACAAAAGGGACAATACCAAACACAATGCTTTCAAGAAAAATAATTGACTTAATATGGGTAATATTCCCATCAGAAACCTTGAGCATTGCCCCGATATCGCAAAAGAAATGGTTTATCTCATGAACATTCCTAAAGTGTACATGGGACATTAAGACTGTATACATAACTGCATTCAATCCACTCACCGTCCAACACAAAGATGCCAAAATGGAGCAAATCCTCGAATCCATAATACGTGAGTAATGCAGTGGTCTACAGACTGCCATGTAGCGGTCATAAGCCATTGAAGTGAGGAGGAAGAAATCTGCATCTACACATAGTGCAAACATAAAAAGTTGTGTTAAGCAACCTACAAAAGTAATGTAATGGTTCTCAGTTAATGTGATAGCCAAGAATTTTGGCAAGATGGCCGAAACATACATAATATCTTGGATTGACAGATTACATAGAAAGAAATACATAGGAGTGTGAAGACTTGGCACCAGCCACACAAGTAGGGTAATAATCAGGTTCCCCAATATTGCCATTGAAAACAAAAACAAAACCACAATGAAAAGGAGTAACCATAAGTATCCAGTTGTAAGAAAAGCCACAATGTAGAACTCATAATTTATTGTACTGTTTTTGGAATCAGTATCCATGCTTGGGTAATAAAAAACAGAAAAACAGAACTGAATTTGTAATGATTGCTTGCGTGGCATAACAGTGTTTATCATTTACATTAAGATACATTTCTTAATAATGGGGCCCTATAACATCATATATTATACTTATTAACAAATACAATGATTTACAAAAAATGGCACAGATTCGTCATGAAAATTTGGTTTGGCATACAGCAGATTTTGACATTAATATATTTTGGTTACCTGTGGCTCTTCTATAGATCTTTAGGTTAAAACCTATGGTACAACTCTTCATCTAGTGAGGACCCTCTGGAAATCAGCTGATGGTCACAATCCTTCTGAGCAGAAATGCTCTTTGTTGGTGGCTCTCTGTTATGAATAAGATTATAATTTACTTTATTTTTTTTCATTAATTGAATACAATATAAACTGACCTTTTTTTGACCTAGTGATTCACTGATAAATGACAAATTTCAAGATCCTTTCTACCAAAAATTCCATCCATTAGCAGTTGCAGGGTTCTGTCGGTAATTTCTCATAGTGATGGATCACTTCATACCCTTAATTTTGCAAGAATTAAAGGTTAAAGGTCACCCTCCTGATGACCACGTGTGGCAGATCCTCCTCTGTGATATGTGGAGGTGACCATCCTGCTGATAGACTGCTGATGGGGGAATATATAATATATATATATAAATATATTAAATTATATATAATATATATATATATAATATATATATATATAATATATTTTTGTATATATATATAAATATTTAATATAATATATATATATTAAATTTACATATATAATAAATATATATATATATTTACATAATTATTTACATATTAATATATATATAATATATAAAATATAATTATATATATATATATAAATATATATATTATATATAATTTTATAAAATATATATATATATAAAAATCATTTATATAAAGGAACCAAAGACTGATTTCAATAAGAACATGGACGATGCATTTCATGTTATGCAGTCCCTCAGGTATGGTATGAAAGTGGCACGAAACCACAGTTTAAATGCTATCGGTTCTACCCATTATTGATGCACATTAGGCTGTTGGGTGGAACTATTAGCATTTAAATTGTGGTTTAGCACCACTTTGATACCGGACCTGAGGAAGTGTATAGCGTGAAAGGCATTGTCCATGTTCGTATTGAAATAAATTTCTAGTTCATTTATATTAGTTTAGCTCCATAGCCCTCTATTTTGCACTACCAAATCAGTGGTATTGCTTTACAATTATATTCCCATTTCCATTTTGCAATTGGAACGAAGGAAGAAGAGGTGGCTGCGCAAACTGATTGTATTATGAAGAATGGGGAGAGATGTGTCTCCAAAATTTCTCAACAAACTCAGGTTAGTGCAATACTAATATCTAAGATATTCCCAATCCAGGAGTCCTGCACTAAAAACACCCATTCTCTTTTCTTTATCTGCCTTTTAAAGTCTGTTATGAGTTACATTTTCAATGACAAAGAATGCAAGATATAATGCAATGAAAGTAAAAAAATGTCCATTCTCATTAACCTCACATGGCCTACCAACTCGTGAATGTAAGCATTACTTTGACCCATTTTCTCAAGACAGAAGATATATTAGTGTGTCTGCACAATAGTAGACCCCAAATCACACATGCTTATGCCTTGACAAAAGGGTACCTTAGCCTGAAAAGTTGCCTCTTGTGAGCCTGAGTTACCAATTGTACAACCATTATATCAGGTTGAGTGCATGCTTACAACTCTTACATAAGAGTAAGATAATAGTATTGAACTCAATCTCAGCCAACAGTATCTCCAACGGAGGAAAGGTTCAATAGAGAGAACTTGTCCTAAAATATAGCACAAAGACCTTACCATAATTCAGGGATATAGTCTACCTAAAAATACCTAACTGATGCCAAGGTACTAGAAAATGGGACATTTCAAATGTGAAAATTTCTGTGATAAATGTTCAAGTTCAATTTCATATTCAGATCCTCTATTATAATATTCAAGCATCAAAATTAATTTTAGCATTAAATCCATGTTAAATTTTAGCATGAGAAAAGTTAGCATTCATTCTATGTGACTGACATACACTGGGTGACTAGATTTAGAAAACCATAAAGAATTAACTCTTACATAGGATTTAATCTTGTACCGGAATACGTGCCTGTTGTTTTCTCAGTGTTAAATTTTAAGATTCTATTCAGCTCCACATTAAATAAGGTTTTCCATCACCTCAAGAGACATTTCTGTTGGGACATTATTTTCATTTAAAAAGAACACATTGTTAATGTCTTCGAGATTAAACTTAATTTAGTTTTAAATTATGTCCTAATGGAGTACAGTAACTATCTAGAGAGATGATTGACATTAGACAATTATTGCTACTTTAATGGACAATTTTCTTTACTGTATACAGTAAAGTTGGTTGTGCGGGATCGTAACTATAGGCTGTACAGAGATACTCAGATACAGTTGCACCCAAGCCCTGGTACCTGAAAGAGCCCAGTGGTCAGTCTGGTTAAGAGGACACCAGTATTACATATATATATGGCACAATTCTGCTGTTTTCTGATTATAGAAAAAGCTGAAGTGTCAATGAGGATGCAGCTAGCTGTATAGAGTGAAATTGTTGTCGGGCCCTAATTCTGAGTGAGAGGCAGGAATGCAAACTCTGTGAATACAGCTGGCCGGGGGTTGAACAGAATGTAAATTATTAGAGCCCTCAGCTAATGAAATGCAAGGAGGTGGGATCTGACTATCTGACCAGCACTGGAGAAGTATGTTTACAGAAAACGAAGATAAGGAATACTGTGAAAACAAGACAGCTTTGCTAATGACATCCAATTGCAAAGTTGCTTGTTTTCCCTGTCCCCTTATTTTGAAGGCCATTTAATGAAATGATGCAACCCCTTTAAATGCATACAGCATACTGTATGATGTTCTCAAAAGGATTAGCCATAGATGTGATTTTTGCAGAAGTTGAAAAATTTGTCTAAAAGACAAGATTAGATACATGAAAAAAATCAGTAAGCACCAAATATATTTTGCACATTTTAACTTTTTTATTGAAGGAAAAATGTTATCCAACACCTGCAGCCAATTGAAGTAGTGTCCTTTCACAATTAATTTCAATTGAGACCAACTTTAGCAGGTACAACCACAATGAAACATTTCCAACAGCTTGAGATCAGCGTTCCTCGTTGCCATGGAACCAATACATCCATAAAATAAAACTTTTCAAACAATATAAAGAGGAGCAAGGCCTTATGGTTATGGCACAATGTAGCATATGCATTCCTTGCCACATTCAGTGTGAATTTTGCTGGGATTCATCATCCCATTACATCTTATCTTCATGCTATGAAATACAGCACAGATTTTCTTTCTCACGGAAATCAACGCCATGAAGAAAGAAGCGACCTCTTGATTACTGGTGTTGGTTCCAAACAGACGGAAACTGTATAGGATGGGAATCAGTCCCATGGAATAGGTCTAGTCTATATCTGCAACTGAAGCTCAATCCACCTTGTTTAAAGTCAAAATCCAAGTAAGAAATGTAAAGGTATCACCTCATATTTCTGCTGCAGATCCACGTGACAGACGTTTCCAGTGTGTGAGCCTTGTCTAGAAGGTTTCAAAAAAGCAAAGCAATTTCTAAGAAACTTTGGAAAAAAGTTATTGAAATATATCAGTCTGGAATGGAAAAATAGAGTAATGCTGTTGTTAGGACTTAGTTACCCTAGAAAATGATCTTTAGAGATAGTATTTCAAACTGGAGAATATTTCAAGAGATGACTCCTTCTAAATGGAGCTGACTTATTAAACTTTTTCTGAAAACAAATTTAGAACTTATTTAGGAAGTCATTTAACAAACATCTAAGAAGCTTTGGCTCTCATTTATCTCAGATAAGGTCAATATTTAGGGCCTCTTATATAAAAACTATCTAGGTGTAAGACTTTTTTTTTGCTGTTCAACACAGAACTCATCATTAATTTTTTAAGAGCACTATTGTAATGACTGTGCCTGAGCAGTCCTCTCCCATAAAGTGCAGCAGAGACTATGCTTTTGACCATGATTTTGTACCTGAACTAGATCCAAACAAGAGAGACAGTGAGCTCTAACACTATGCCCCCCCAAAACTGCACCTGCCTACTTGCCAGCCTGATCCTAAGCAGTCGGCGACAACTGGACAACTGTCTCAACTGTCTCCACACTGGGTAAGGTGAAACACTGAAACAGACAAGACAAAGGAACACATAAAAGAAAGGCCAAGCAAATGTGGGTCAAACCGGATATAGCAAAGCAGTATAAGAATGACAGGCCAGCTCAAGCCAAACCTTTCAATTACCACTGTCTGTACTGATATTAGACAGTGTCCAGACCAGTGCAAGGAACACACATATTGCCATTACAGTACCCCCCATTTTATGAAGGGCCTCTGGACGCTCAATAGCTCCACCAGGCTTGGATCAGCTTAGGTAATGGCATTGCTGGATGCGGGGCAAATTTCCCATAAGGAACCCTAAGACCAGGTTCTTAGTAGATAACCAATCTCTATCCCCTGAAGTATAATCAGGATCTACAGAATGTTTTTTGTTGGCAAAGTGCTTTTGTTTTTCTTGGGCTTTGACCAGGTTCTAAAGAGCCTGGAGCCAGACTTTACACAATCGTTTGTCTTCTACTTCCAGTTTAACAGAGGAGACTAGGCAGGAGAATTGGGCTCAGCAGATGTCTAGGTTCTGCTTTCCGTCCACTTTCAGAAACAAGTGGTGAATGATTGGATCTGCCAACCACTGCAGGAGTGGCACTATTTTCAAGACCCTGAGAATCAGCAACAGGGGCAGCAAGATTGTGAGAAATTTTCGCAACCAGAACCAAGGGGAAAAACTTTTCACAAGAACAACCTTGTGCTCAGGAGATGACAAACTGAAGATCCTTACCCTGGGGTATCCTGATCTGGGAAGGAACTCAACTCTACCAATTTTTTGGTCAGGGATAGTGTTGAGCGATTACGTTGGCTATCGACATTGGGCGATAGTCGATAGTCGGCCACCATCGATAAGGTTTTTCGATAGTGAGCAGTCGATTATGAGCGATGACCATTAAAGTCTATGGGAGAGCAACAACACCTTCATTCTTACACCCAAACAGGGCTGGAGAAGCTGGAATTAACAGCCACAACAGTCAAATGGATACCTGCTACATCTTAGGCACAACACTTAGGCAATAAAAGCCACAGAAAAAAAGTCACACCGCATTCACTATCCCTGTCTTGTACCACAGCATGACCCTTAAACCTGCATCACCCACAAATTAAAAAGTGCCAGAAGGCAGTATTATTTGAACCATCATTTTACTTGAACTGGACATTGAATATCCCTGTCCTGAACGCACATGACCCTAAAAACCTGCATAAACCCACAGTTTAAAAAAAGTGCCGAAGAAAGAAGTCTTTGAACCACCATTTTAGTTGAACTGGACATTGACAAACCCTGTCTGGACCGCAGCAAGAACCCTTAAACCTGTTCTGACCCACAGATTAAAAAAGTGCCGGAAAAAGGAGTCTTTAAACCCCACCATTTTAGTTGAACGGACATTGAATATCCCCTGTCCTGGAACCAGCATGAGCCCCAAACCTGCATGACCCCAGATTAAAAAGTCCCGGGAAAAAGGAGTCTTTCAACCATTTTTTTAGTTGAACGGGACATTGACTAAAACCTGTCCTGGACGCAGTATGACCTTTAAACCTGTCTGACCCCCAGATTAAAAAGTGCCGGGAAAAGGAGTCTTTGAACCACCATTTAGTTGAACTGGACACTAACTATATCTGTCCTGTACCGCAGAATGACCATTAAACCTGTCTGACCCACAGATTAAAAAGTCCCGGAAATGGGAGTCTTTCAACCACCATTTTAGTTGAACTGGACATTGACTAGAACTGTCCCTGGACCGCAGTATGACCATTAAACCTGTCTGACCCCGATTAAAAAGTGCCAGAAAAATGAGTCTTTCAACCACCATTTTAGTTAACTGGACATTGACAAACCCTGTCCTGGACCGCAGCAATGACCCTTTAAAACCCGTCTGACCCAACAGATTAAAAAGTGCCGGAAAAAGGAGTCTTTCAACCACCATTTTAGTTGAACTGGACATTAAACAAGAACTGTCCTGGACCGCAGTATGCCCATTAAACCTGTCTGACCCCCAGATTAAAAACGGGCCGGAAAAAGGTCTTTAAAACCACCATTTATTTTGAACTGGACATTGACAAACCCTGTCCTGGCCCGCAGCATGACCCTTAAAAACCGTCTGACCCACAGATTAAAAAGTGCCCGGAAAAAGGAGTCTTTAAAACCACCATTTTAGTTGACGGGAAAATTGACTATACCTGCCCTTGTGCCACAGAATACCCAGGGCGAGTTACATGGGTGCGGTGAGAGCCCAGGCTGGCTCTGTCATCTTTTAACACGCAGGTTAAAATGCCCTGATGACGCAGCAACGAAAACTGTCGTGCTGAAGCAGAGGGGCGGAAGCGGAAGTGGGGAGAACTCCAGCCTTCCTCAGTACACAGTCAAGACCTGGGTAGCGCTTGCCCTCCGTATGAGTGCGGACCAATTGAGTTTCCCCATATGAAAATACTTGTTTAAGTTCCTGTTCCACCCAGGTCCCCTTTTCTTGCGGCATTTTTTTCCTCATTTTACTCAACGGCTGGAGGAAATTGTCTCTGTACTTTGTTCTCTGTCCGTGCTCCATACTCCATGTCCCTGAATAACCTACATCTGGTCAAGTTTTCCGTACCTCCCTTGTACAATTCAAGGAATTTTTTTTTACCAGCTATTTTGTACATGCAAGTTTTTTAGTACTTTAATTCTAGAAAACACACTTTTTAAAATAGGAATGGAACCCCACCATGTCTTTGTTTCTCTTTTTTTAATTGTATAAAATGGGTTGTTTTAAATACGGGGATTTGATAGCTATGTTAAAGATCTTGCAAAAACAAGTCATTTTGCAATATGTGTCCATTAACAGTGTCCTACCTATTCCTGTTTTTACTGACAGCACCATCACCCTTGAGCCACTCTTGAAAATTTGTGAAAAACAAATGTCTGTTAGAAACAACATTTTTTATAATAGGACCTGTAGTATAGCTGCATTTCAAAGCAAAATGCCCCCAAAAATTCAAAGAATGATCCTTGACCCCATTTTGGACAATTGTGAAAAACAAATGTCTGTTAGAAACAACATTTTTTATAATAGGACCTGTATTATAGCTGCATTTAAAAGCAAAAAGCCCCCAAAAATTCAAAGCATGACCCTTGAGCCACTTTGGAAAATTTTGAAGAAAAAATGTCTGTTTAAAACAACATTTTTTTTAATAGAACCTGTAGTAATTGCTGCATTTCAAAGCACCCATGACCCAAAAAATTAATAAAAATACTTTCTCAGCCACTGTTAAAAATTTTTGAGGGAGAAATCCCATTTAGAAGCCCACATTTCTGGTTTCCAAAGGACCATGATTATTGCTGTATCCACAGCTACATGACCCCAAAAAATTAAAAAAAATTGACTTCTCAGCCACTTTTAAAAAAATTTTGAGGGAGAAATGCCACTTAAAAGCCAGATTTCTGTTCCAAAGGACTATAATTATAGCTGTATCTCACAGCAACATGACCTCAAAACCATTGACAATGCGAAAACGTCTTAAGATAAAGTGAGTAAATGGAATACAGTGTTGTCATAAAACCTTGCGGGTCTTTTAACAGTCTCCTCACAGCAAAACCAGCAAAATGAACTGTTGGGAAAAGAGAATAAAAAATTGCAGTAAGAAAATGATCATTTTAAAAAACATTTTTCAAGAGGACCATTTCTGTTTGAAGAGGAATGTGAAGTAAGACCCGGCAACTAATCGGGGGACCTCGGCAATTGGGGCCACAACATCATCAGAAAATCCATGCCTGATTCATCTTGATGAACGTCAAACTATCCACTTTATCTGTGGAAAGCCGGATGCGTTTGTCTGTAATGATTCCTCCCACTGTGCTGAAGGTCCGCTCAGATATGACGCTGGCTTGCGGGCAGGACAACACCTCTATGGCGTGACAAGCCAGCTCGGGCCATTCGTCATTTTGGAATACCCAAAGTCTATTGGTCCGGAACACATACAAAAACATCGGTTTGAGACGCAGATAGTGTCGTGCACCATGATCTTAAGCTGATCTCTGTGTGTTGGATGTGTGCCATGCATTGCATGCGTTGGTTAGGTGTTAAACTAAGATTGCCAGTGGTGACCGATTATGCTTGTGCGACCTTGCCTGCTGCTGCCGCTACGCCTTCTTGGCACTCTACTGCTGTCACGTCGCTGATGTTGTTCCACCGTGACATTTGGGGAACGTGAAGCAGACGCAACAGAAAGTCTCCAGTTGATCAATAGCAAGGTCTCCATTTCCCCCCATTTTACTCTCTATTTGGGTGGGTGGAAGAAAGTGCTGAGTTTTTTTTTTGTACCCGGGGGTCCAGGAGGGTGGCCACCCCAGTAACTGTTGTTCATTTTGATGGCCTTAATGCGAGGAATCATGTTGGAAGAAATGGAGCATCCAAACACTCAAAGTGAGAGATGGAGCCTTGATTTCCCAAGCCTCTGGGTCGAGGGGCCCCTACAAACTGATCTTCCTCATCTTCCTCCTCCGCCTCAAATTTCGCGCCAACCTCTTTCCAAGGCAGGGAACCTCCGGGAACATCGTGTCTAGGAATACCTCTCCTCCTCTTCCTCCGCTGCCTCCGGCACAGCTTCAACACAGCCCTGACTTGCCTGAGATGATGCACCCTGAGAGCTGATGCCCACCTTGCACTAGCTCTGGACCCCGAACCCTGCCTAATGAAGACCAATGAAATTGTGAAACTGTCCGGCCTTGTGGAATTTTACCGGAGAGAAAGGCTCCGTGTCCACAACTGTGTCCCGTCTCCTCCTCCGTCGCTGGCGGACCTGTTGTTTCAGAGTGTCCAACGATCGTTCCAGAACTAAGATCACCACAATGCTCATGCTGACAAGGGCATTGTCCGCACTGAAACCCTTTTGGTGGCTTCTTCAAAACTGGCAAGGATGTGCAGAGCTCTTTCACCTGCCTCCACTCTCGGTGGCTCAACACCCCGAGGTCCGCTCCGCTGCTTGTCAGGCCATGTGTCACTTCGTACTGCGTAATGGGATTGCGCTGCTGCCACAATCGCTGGAGCAAGTGGAGGGTGGAATTCCAGCGTGTTGCCACGTCAACAATGAGACGGTTGACGGGAGGCCGAGCTGACGCTTGCAACGCAGCCAGGGGGGGAAAGAAGCAGGGTTGCGAAGGCGGAAGTGCGAACTTAGACTTCGAGCCTTCCTCAGCAGGCAGTCCAGACCCGGGTACTCTTTAGAAATTTCTGGACGACAAGGTTCATGACAATTGCCAGGCAAGGGGTGTGCTCCAGCCTAAACCCATCTTAAAGGGCTGGCCAGCAGATATCGCCCCTTATCGCACACCACCTTGCCTGGCACAAGGTTCTTGGCACCCAGCCCCGCTCGGTCTCGTTGCGGAGAGCCGTCCACAGCTCCTGACCTGTGTTTTGGACGGTCTCCAAGACAGATTAATTTCAAACGGCCCTGGTTTTCTGGCACTGATGCCACCAGAGGACCTTGGGGGAAAGAACCCTGCACCATCCCTGCGGTTTTGAAGAGCGTTCGCCGAGCCTGAGAGCCACCGTACCCCCAGGGACATCCACCCACTCACCCAGTGAGCTGTCACAGAGATAAAGCGGCCTTGGGGCCCTGCTTACTAGTCCCCTGTGTCGGTTGTCAGATGGACTTTTCCGGCCACAGATGCAGACAACGCGCTTGAAATTTCAGATTACACGTGGCTGGCCAGGGCAGGGACGCTTTTCTGGCAAAAAAATGCCTGCTCGGCATTTGTATTGGGGGCAGGCAAGGGCCATGACGTGCGGGAAACCCCTCTGTGTCCACCAGACGGAAAGGTCAAACATTTCCAAGGCCAAAAGCCTGGCAATGCCGACATTCAGGCTTTTGGCTTTGGGGTGGTTTGGGTTAAAGTGTTTCTTCTGCTCCCAAACCTGGAAGACAGAAGGCTGGCTGCTAACTGGCCCTTTTACGGCGTGCAGATCGTCAAACTGCGGAAGGAGAAAGGGGTAGGATGGGGCTCTTTGGGGGTGTCTGGTGGTACCTCGGGCGCGCTGGAGGCTGAAGCGGAGGCTATCCCTGATCATGACTCTGAGAGACATGGGCAAGCTGAGGAACGCTTTGGGGGTGGCGGAGGAGGCCGGAGACAGAGGGTGTGACAGTGGTTGGAGGGCCCGGCTCGGTCTGGCCTTTTTTGGCCAAGTGTTGCCTCCATTTCAAACTCATGCCCTTCGCTGCATGTGACTAGACATGTTTTGGGGGTGGTTAACCACCTAAGGTTCTTGCCTCTACTTATGCGTTTACGGCAAAGGCGGCAATTACAAAGCTGGGTGAATCAGAGGCTTGGTCCCAAAAAAGGCCCAGGCCCTTTAGAGGGCCTGGGGCCTTTTTGACAGGCGATAACGAGGAGCGGGGTTTGCCTTGACCCCAGCTGGCGGAATCATATCAGCGGACTTCTGGCACCGCCCTCTCCCTTTTTGAGGCCCGGGAAACCCTACTGACACTACCCCATCGTCTTCCTCACAGTGATGAAGCGCTCGCAAGCGAATTCTGCTGAAAAGACCACGTTGGATCCGCAATGTCGTCATCATCATCATCAACACAGGTGACTTTCCCTCGTCCTGACATTCTGCCCTCCAGGACCTGCGGGCTACAAGCAAGAGGGACTGCAAGGCGTTGCCGACCGCCCAGGATTTTTACCGATTGCCCGGCTTCCTTCTCCTCCTCTGATGGCATCAGTAACTGGGCGTCAGAGCAGAGAAAATCAACCTCCTTGGCCTCCTGATCTTTTAACATGCCTTCTGACCCCAACCGCATTTTGTCATCAAAGAGGTCTTCAGACAACGGATTATCCACATGGTGGGTACAGTTTGACATTTTTGGCCGTGACTGGGGCTGAGGAGGACGAGGAGTAAGACTGCTGGAAAGCAGGTTGCATTAACCACTGAAGGGCAGATTGGCGACGCTGTTCGTTACTGAGATTTCACAGGGCCCTGACCCAGCGATGACAGGCCTGACGGTCCCCGCAACTGATGATTCGCTGCAAAGCGTGGTTGTCGCCAGCGCCGGATGGAGCACCTTCTCTCGTACCTCTACCTCCATGTCCTACCCCCCTCTTTGCTCGCTTACCCCCTGAATTTCGCTCCATGTTCAGAAATATACAAATTTGAGAAGGTATGGAAGAGTTTTGGAAAGTCTCTTATTAAAAAAACGGCAAATCACAGCTATTCTCAAATCCCTCAAATCAAAACAAAATTGCTGGATTCAAATTTAACTGCAAAGTAGATCTATCAAGCAGTCCCCAAAAAAAAACAGCTGTGCGATAATAAAAGGGATTTTTTTGGGACCTATCAATTCACCTGTGGTAACTGCACAATTGCTGGATTCAAAATTTAACTGCAAGGTGGGTCTATCAACAAAAACTGGACTGGGCAAAAGTGCAAAAAACACGTATCTGTAATGTATTCGGATAAAAAAGGGATTTTTGACACCTATCAATTCACCTGTGGTTACAAAAAATTTGCGTTATTCAAATTTAACTGCATATTAGATCTATCAACAAAGCTGGCCTGCGCCAAAGTCAAAAAACACGTATCTGTAATGTATTCGGATAATTCACCTGTGGTAACTACACAATTGCTGGATTCAAATTTAACTGCAAGGTGGCTCTATCAACAAATCTGGACTGGGCAAAAGTGCAAAAAACACGTATCTGAAATGTATTCGGATAATAATAGGTATTTTTTGGCACCTATCAATTCACCTGTGGTGACTAAAAAAATGCAGTATTCACATTTAAGTGCAAGGTGCCTCAATGAATAAAGCTGTAGTGCACCAAAGTCAAAAAACACGTATCTGTAATGTATTCGGATAATAAAAGATATTTTTTAGCACCTATCAATTTACCCTGTGGGTAACTAAAACAATTGCTGGATTCAAATTTACTGCAAGGGGGCTCTATCAACAAATCTGGACTGGGAAAAGTGCAAAAAACACGTATCTTAATGTATTCGGATAATAAAAGGTATTTTGGCACCTATCAATTCACCTGTGGTGACTAAAAAATTGCGTATTCAATTTAATGCAAGTGTCAAAAAAAAGCTGGGCCCTGCCCAAAGTCAAAAACACGTATCTGTAATGTATATTTTGGACATAATTCACCTGTGGTAACTACACAATTGCTGGATTCAAATTTAACTGCAAGGTGGCTCTAAACAACAAAACGGACTGGGCAAAAGTGCAAAAAACACGTATCTGAATGATTCGGATAATAATAAGGTATTTTTTTGGCACCTATCAATTCCCTGTGGTGACTAAAAAAATTGCAGTATTCACATTTAAGTGCAAGGTGCCTCAATGAAAAAGCTGTAGTGCACCAAAGTAAAAAAAAACGTATCTGTAAAATTTTTTCGGATATTAAAAATATTTTTTGGGACCTAACAACCCTGTGTCAAAAATTGCTGGATTCAATTAATTACCCAAAGGGGGATATATCAACAAATTGGAATGGGCAAAATTGAAAAAAACACCAAACTGAAAATTTTTCGGATAATAAAAGGGATTTTGCACCTATCAAAATAAACCCGGGTACTAAAAAGTAAAAAGTGATCTTAAAAAAGTTAAGTGCCCAAATCCCAAAAAGTATTAATTTGAAAACTGTTAATAATAAAGCTATTTGCAATGTCTACACTAAGTCTTGGTGAACTTTATCCAGTATTCTTTATAGAGCTGTCTGTGTTCGCCCCGGGGGCCCCCCCCTCTCTCCCCTTGTGACTTTACAGCAGTAGATTTCTCCTTTAAAAATTCTCTACCTAACTATAAAAATCTTCCAATCTCTAATCAACAAGTTGTAAGGATCACAGCTAATAGTAGAGGTTTCTCTGTGAAGAAAATATAATAATTTCGCTGAGCTGTTTGGACACAAGCAGAGTGCACGTCCTTCTGCTCTGAGACGCTGAGAGACACTGAGGCTGAACAGGAAACGCTGTTCTATTAAAACGAGGTCATGTGATTTTTCCAGCCAATCGCAACCATAACACATCCCATCATGACGTCGCACACACATCTCACCCTGCTCTATTCTGTAAATCTGATTTGCTGGGCCCCCAAAATTACAGGAAGCGCCGAAAAAGGCGCGATCTTAATAATGATGCACAGATTTTAAACATTCGCAAAGATCTAAAAAATCCGATCACCATAAAAACTGTGCCGATTTCAACTTTGTCGATAATAATCGCTCAACACTAGTCAGGAACCTCAGCAAAGTTAGAAATGAAGTCAAGAAGGTTGGTTTCCTCCATCTGGCACCCAGAAAACTGTAGAAATACACAGTGGGAGGAATATTGAGAACCCATTTAATTAATTCACTTCTATTCAAGTCAAAGACAGGGTTATGATTACACAACCAAAGGAGTTCTAAAACAATACTTAATGACAAATTGTCCGTGACGAAAAAAAAAAAACTCAGAATGGTTACTGTCAACCTGCAAATACAACTAGGGGGTTTCAATGTGAATCCTCCATCTTGCCAATGGCATGATGTTAGATTCCTTAATGGGAAAAGGATGGTCTAGCTTCACTAAATACAGGCCCAAGGCCGACACAAAAGCAATATCCACAAAGTTGTCAGCTGCCCAGAAATCAATCAGGGCCTGCACAGATACAGACTTAATACTTTTGAAATATACTCAAAAGATATCTAGATGCCCCTCCAACTACCACTCAGGCACTGGAGTTTTTCTGGCTGGGACTTATGACTCTGAGTTGTGGGGTGGAAGGGAAAGAGACAGGTTTTTTAGGGGAGAGGGAAAAGTGAATAGAGGACACAAAAAGGTGGACAGGTCCTAACCTTTCCTCTCTTCCCTCCTGGAGCCTGCTGTCAATGCGTACGATGAGAGCCATGGCCTGCTCTAAAGTACTGAGGTTGGGGTGGCTGACCTAGATGTCTTTGGTAACAGTAGATAGGCCTTGTCTGAATTGGGCCTTTAATGCTGGGTCACATCATCATGCAGTCAAACACCACTTGTGGAACGTGGTGCAATATTCCCCAACCTAACTTTTGCCATGACATAGAGTTAGGAGCTGAGTGTCTGCAAGTGAGCCCCAGGGACTGGAAATACAGGTCCAAGTAATTTCACTTTGGGGCAGTGGAGGAAAGTTTGAGGGCCAATTCTTGAGGATCGTCCTATAAAAGGGAGACCATTACACCCAACATTTGGGCCTCCGAAGCCTGGGGCTTACCTGAAAATATAAGCAACCTCCATCTGATTGGCGAGCCAATCCGGATGATGGCAGGGAGACGAGTGAGTTTTAAGGCTTGTGATATTGTGAGGGCACCAAGGACCTGAACAGAAGAGACAGACAGTGAGACCTAGCGCTACACTCTCATCGCTGTCCCTGCCTGCTTGCCTGCCCGATCCTATGTGATCGGTGACAACTGGAATATATAGTCCCCACACTGGGTAAGGTGAAACACTGAAACGGATAAGACTGACAAACACACAAAAGAGTGGTCAACCAAGGGATAGCAAATCAGACTACAGGCAGAAATGGAGGTAAAAAAGACAGGCAAAAAGGTCAGCAATCCCGGAAATTCAAAAAGATAACAAAATGCCAGATAAAGCCAAATGAGACTATTACAAGCAAAGCACAAGAGCCCACATGATCTTTAACCCCTTAACGACCACATGCCGACTATTGACATTGCTGCAGACATCAGGGTTTACAGAAGAAACACATACAAAAATGGAACATTACTTACTCAAAAAACACTACAATTTTTGGGCCATATTCACAGCTCAATGGCTGGACTAGACTGAACCCAGTGTACTACACATATCTGTATTTATGGCACCCTTCTGTATCGCCTTAGCAGTGGGGTGTGTGAGTTGCTGTTTAGCAATTAGCTGCACCTGTTAATTTTTCCCAGGTAGCACATGGGCCAGAGTTGCCTGCTACTGGGTTCAGTCTGGTCCAGCCATTGAGCTGTGAATATAGCCCAAAAATTGTAGACATTGGGGTTTTCTGTGCCCAGCGGCGCAGCAGTGCTGAGAACAGGGCTGTACTTCACAGCCCTGTTCCAAATGCAGCATCATCAAAGGGCTTTCCCCTGCTCTGTTGGGTGATCGGGAGTCCCGGTGACCCAACAGAACCCCGGGAAGGGCTGCACAGTCAGCCCTGGGGACCTAGAGTAGCCTGCGTGCTGCCCTGATCGCTGCCTGTGTCAAACTTATAATTTATTAACATATATTAACATGCTAATACATTACTAAGTGTAAAAATATATAAAACAGTTATCCCTTCATGGGATTTAAAAGAAAGTAAAAACATAAAAAAGTGTATAAAAAATAAATAAAATAAATAATAAAATAAAAATAAATATTTAATGAAAAATAATTGTGCATACATTACACACACAAAAAAAAACCTACACATATTAGGTATCTACATGACCATAATAACCCATAGAATTAATCTAACAAGTAATTAAATGTGAAAGTTGTAAAAAAAAATGTAAAAAACCCCTCCAGAGAAAATAAAAATGTTGTCCTGGCCCAGAGCGTGATTGGACTGGCCCTCCAACATCCAGCCACATAACCATAACTGTAGCCCCTGTAACCAGGTAGTAGCCCCCTGTAGCCAGGTAGTAGCCCCCTGTAGTCGTGTAGTAGCTAATGATAATAAAATAAAAAAAACATACTCACCTCGTCACTGTCCCATGGTCCCCATGTCCAGGTCTGGGAGCTGGTGAGCAGTGTAAGCGGCGTGACATCATCACGCTGCTTATGCCATCACACAGCTCCCAGGGATCTCCTCGGCCGGCAGAGGCTGCAGAACGAGGCGATCCAACGTCGCAGGGGGCGTGATTAAAGCCGTGCGCCCCCTGCGACGTTGATACAAACAGGGGAGAAGGCAGGATGGTAACGATCTGTCCTGCCTCCTCCCTGTACCAGCAGCTGCACAGCGAGTGTGCAGCTGCTGACTGTCTCTGCACGGCTGTTTTACAACTGCCGTGCAGAGTCAGGGGATAATCTCAGGGCGGGCCCCTAGGACTGGCCCCGACTCTGCCTGCCCTGACCCTGTACTTATAACATGCTTACATCTTAATCTATCCCTCCGCTGTTTTGACTGCATGTAAGCCATCACCATGATTGACCATATTGGGAAGTTCCCTGCAGCGAAATCTAGATACCTTACATAAGAGGTTAAATGGAGAAGTCCTTGGGGTTCCTTAGACTCCACTACTCGGCTTGTTTGTATGCAAAAACTTTTGACTGACACTGAAGATCCTTCACCTGCTCATGTGAAGCCCATCATCTGGTTGTTTTCTCTGGGAGTTCTCTGTCTTCACCATTAGCTTCTCTGGCTGACACATTTTGGACAGGTGATGCAAGCCCCTGGTGAATTGCTTTAAAGGGGTTTTGCCAGGACTTGCCTTATCTGCTAATAAGCAAATGTAAACAAAGCCACGCTGAGCTGAGAGAGCAAGAGACACAGCCAGAGCACAGAGTCATGCATAAGGGATCGTGTGAAATGTTCACTCAAATAATCAAACTACAACTAGTGGATTCTGTACACAAAAGACAACTGCTTTCTCCACAGCCTCTTGAAAGCTTCTTCATGTTCCCTGTCATCAGATAAAACAGGGATCTACTCAGATAATCACACTACAACTAGTGGATTCTGTATACAAAACACAACATATTTCTTCCCGGTGCCTTGAAAGCTTCTTCAGCTCCCTCTCATCAGATAAGAAGTGTTCTCTGCGCAAGCCTGGCCAGCAGCTCTTGTCAGGTGGTATCTAATAGAAGCTTTTAAGTAACTAAGGGCAGGTAAAGCAGCCTGTAGCTCTCTCAGGCTGCAATTTTTGTAATCACATATATTTAGAAAAGTGATTAAATACCTATTGATGAGCGCCGCGTTGGGAAAGCGCCGCACGTCACTCATACCCGTACTTTGGACGGAAATCATCATTCGTACTCCGCGACTGAGGGCGGAAGTGACGGATACCGGAATAAGCGCGCGGTCAAGTTAACTTGGCAACAGCTGCAAACATCCGGTCCCCGGTATATTTAAGGCTGGCTCATTCTCCTAGTAAACGGCGGGCACACCATAGCCCTTCCGGCGGTATCAGGAGCCATATGCTCCATGACCTGTTTTTCAGTCACTCTTTGACTCCTTTTTTGGTGAGTACAGACTTTTTCATTATATTGTATACCGGTGAGCTGTTATTGGGTATATAATTCAGATATATGGGGTGTATTCTAGGACAATTATCTGTCTCTATAAATATTTATATGCCTTTGAGTAATATATTAAGGAATTATTTATACTCTGATAGCTACCCGTGACGTAATTTTTTGATTCCCAATGAAAATCTATTTGGGTAATTGATTATAATTGGAACAATTTATTTAACTATACCCTTATGAATATTGGTTTTATTTTTAGATCTCATACATCACTTTTCTGGTCCCCTGAAGAGACAGTGGTGGGTCGAAACATGTTGGGACATTGTATGATGACCACATAAGGGTAAGGTGGGAGTCTGTAGGGTGAGTCTTTGCACCTTTGTGGGGTCGCCCTTTTTGGGGTGAGCGCTCCACTTATCTCACTGGTGTAAAGATTCCCAGGGATTCATTAGGGTGAGTTGTTAATGTTTCGCCATTATTTGACGGCACCTATGTTTTTGGATATGTGTATTGGTTACAATAATTGAACATATATCCATATGGAATATTTTGAGTGCTCAGCCGCACAATATTTTAAAATTGTGAAGTAAAAGTTATATTTTATATTGCACACAATTATCATACGCACTCCATTTTTTCTTTTGTTTTTCTTTAATGTGCGATGGAGTAATTACTCGATACTATTTACAGTATCGGGAATAGGTTCTCTAAAGCAGGGATCTACTCAGATAATCACACTACAACTAGTGGATTCTGTATACAAAACACAACATATTTCTACCCAGTGCCTTAAAAGCTTCTTCGGCTCCCTCTCATCAGATAAGAAGTGTTCTCTGCGCAAGCCTGGCCAGCAGCTCTTGTCAGGTTGTATCTAATAGAAGCTTTTAAGTAACTAAGGGCAGGTAAGGCAGCCTGTAGCTCTCTCAGGCTGCAATTTTTGTAATCACATATATTTAGATAGGTGATTAAATACCTATTTTGGAGGATCCCACGTCAACATTACATCGTGGCAAAACCCCTTTAAGTATTTAACCCCTTCCCGACATTGGACGTATCCATACGCCCTAGCGGGATGTGCATTCCCACAAATGGACGTATGGATACGTCCTGGCGATCGTGCAGGCTTAAAAGCGAGCCCCGCATGATCGCGACATGGGATCGCTCACTCTGGCCGCGGGTGATTAACCCCTTAGCTCTGACGAACAATTAAGATCGTCGGAGATGAGTCGCAGACAGGAGGAGGGAGCTCCTGCTGCCTGCTCCTGTAGCAGCTGCTGGAATCATTAAGTTTCATTTCCCTGGTCACATCTACCGTGTTCTTGAGAATAATGGCTAGAAATTGAAAATCTGAAAAAATAAAGTGAAATTTTGAAATCTCCCCTCCACTTTGCTTTAATTTCTGTGAAACACCTAATGGGTTAATAAACTTCCTTAATGCTGTTTTGAATACTTTAAGGGGTGTAGTGTCTTATATGGAGTCATTTATGGTGGTATCTAACATACTGGCCAATCAAAGCCATGTCAGATTTGGACTGGTCCCTAAAAAAATGTATATTGCAAATTTTCTTGAAAATGTGAAAATTACTACTAAATTTCTAAGCCCCCTAATCTTGTGAAAAAAAAAGACATTTAAAAAATTATGCCAACCTACAGTAGACATATGATAAATGCTAGTTATAAACTATTTTGAGTGGAATAACTATCTGTCTTACATAAAGAAATTTTTGAAGTTTGAAAATGGTAAATTTTTCATATGTTTCACAATATTGATATGTTTCACAAGTAAACAAGGACCAAAATTTCTTACTAATTTAATGCACAATGTGGCATGAGAAAACAATCTCTGAATCACATGGATAGGTTAAAGTGTCAAAAAGTTATTCTCACATAAGGTGACACATGCCAGATTTCAAAAATGGGGCTCTGTCAGAGAGGCCAACATTGAGAACAGAAGAGACCTGGGATCAGATTCCAATTGAGACATGCCTGAACCTGATCAAGAGATGCCCAGAAAGATTTAGCAAAAATTAATTTAGATTTTTAGGAGCAAAACAGTAACAATGCAGTAACATGACAAGAATCTGTATAAATAAGCATATGCTAAATAGTTGTAAGTCACATTTACGTATGAGATAGATAAGATGAGTGTCTATAAAATTATGGTATTCTTATGTACAAAGATGAAGTGAATGGTGAGTATTGGACCTTGAAATGCAAAAGTTCAAAACATTTTTACCCTTTTGTTTGTCAATGTAAAGAGACAGACTATAGAGGGAAACAAAATTCTAAAATTATGTAAACTCTTCCCTTCATCCACATGTTCTCCCTGCTCTTGGCTGAACTTGATGGACATAATTATTTAGTTACATAATTACATAGTTTGTAAGACCAAAACAATTTGTAAGGCCATCAGTTCAGCCTATAGTGCTAAAGTTGTGATCCAGAGTAAGGCATTTTAGGGAAAAAAATTCCTCCCCAGCTCCAACCTAGAATAAATAACTGGATCAATGACCCTTCTCCAAAATCCTGGTCACTATAACTTGTTATATTTAGAGATGGGCGAATTTTCCCAAAATTTTGTTCGTCCCATCGCCGAATTTCTCGGCAAAAAAAAAACTTCGTTCCGAATTACTTCGCACGAATCACGTTAAAAAACAGCTATTTCCAGACTGCACAGAGCCTGCAGGGTGCTGTAAAAACGTTGTGCCATGCTTAAATATGCAGAGGGAGCTTGGTTTGGTTTTCATACAAAGTTGTGTTTTAGTATGAACACCACAGACTGCCGCCCGCTCTTAAAAATCGCTTCACTAAAAAAATTCCCTGGGCACTTAAGAGGGCAAAACTGACCAAAAAACTGAAGGGGGAATGTAGCCTGATAAAAATCATGCGAGAGACAGCTGGAAAAACAAGCTTAGGACCAGGTGGCAACATCATGACAGAGTGTGGAGGTGACGGGCGGCAGCCACAGCAGCATGAGGTCAGAGAGGGCACAATGACATTCCTGAGGGTGTCAAAAACAAGGGGTAGGGCCACAGAGTGGAACAATGACACAGTGTCTAGGTCACGGCACACCATAGCAGCAGCATGAGGTCAGACAGTTTACACAATGACACAGTGTGGGAGGTCACGGCAGCAGCCACAGCAGCAGCATAGAGGTCAGACAGTGGCACAAAGACACAGTGTGGTCACACGAGCCACAGCAGCACATGAGTCAACGTGGCACATGCACAGGGAGGTCACGCCCGCAGCCCCAGCAGCAAAGGTCAGACAGTGGCACAATGACACAGTGGGGTAGGTCACGGGAGCAGCAGCATGAGGTCAGGCAGTGGCACAATGACACAGTGTGTAGGTCACCCGGCAGCAGCATGAGGTCATACAGTGGCACAATGTCACAGTGTGTAGGTCCCGGCAGCAGCGGCATGAGGTCCGGCAGTGGCACAATGACACTGTGTGTAGGTCACTGCAGCAGCATGAGGTAAGGCAGTGGCACAATGACATTCTGGAGTTTGGCAAAAACAGGAGTAGGCCACAGAGTGAGACAATGACACAGTGTGTAGTTCACGGGAAGCAGTCACAGAAAAAGCATAAGGTCGGACAGTGGCACAATGACACAGTGGGGTAGGTCACGGCAGCAGCCACAGCACAGCATGAGGTCAACAGTGGCACAATGACACAGTGTGTAGGTCACGGCCCGCCCCGCAGCAATGAGGTCAGCAGTGGGACAATGACACAGTGTGTAGGTCACGGCAGCAGCATGAGGTCAGGCAGTTGGGACAATGACATTCTGGAGGTGGCAAAAACAGGGGTAGGCCACAGAGGGGACAATGACACCGTGTGTAGGTCACGGGAGCAGCCACAGAGCACATGAGGTCAGACAGTGCAAATCACATTTGGAGGGGAAAAACAGAGTAGGTCCCCGAAATGGACAATGACCCAGTCTGAAGGTCACGGCAGCAGCATGAGGGCATGCAGTGGCACAATGACATTCTTTGGGGGTGGCAAAAACAGGAGTAGCCACAGATGGCACAATGACACAGTGTGTAGGTCACGGCAGCAGCCACAGGGGCAGAGTGAGGTCAGAATGTGGCAAAATGACACGAGGTGGCAACAGGAGTAAGGCCAAAGTGGACAAAAGACACAGTGTGGTAGGTCAACACAGCAAGCCAACAGCAGCAGCATGAGGTCAACAGTGGCACAATGACACAGTGTGTAGGTCACGCAGCAGCCACAGCAGCAGCATAGGTCAGACAGTGGCACAATGACACAGTGTGTAGGTACCAAGCAGCAGCCACAGCAGCAGCATGAGGTCAGACAGTGGCACAATACACAGTGTGTAGGTCACGGCCAGCACAGGCAGCAATGAGTCAGACATGGCACAATACATTCTGGAAGGTGGCAAAAACAGGGTAGCCCCAGAGTGGGACAATGACACAGTGTGTAGGTCACGGCAGCAGCAGCATGAGGGCAGACAGTGGGATAATGACATTCTGGAGGTGGCAAAAACAGAGTAGGCCACAGAGTGGGACAAAGAACAGTGTGGAGGTTTACGGCAGCAGCCACAGCAGCACATGAGGTCAGAAATGGCACAATGACACAGTGTGGAGGTGGTGGCAATACCAGTCCCCTTTGGGAAAAGGTGGTTGTTGGCAGATGGAAAAAACTGTCAACAGATGTGTGGCATCAGGCGGGGGGCGGCATCAGAATAGTGTCTTTAGGCAGGTAGTTTGAACCCAGACTCTTTTTCTCACATTTGGTGAGGGCGTCATGGCTGATGTAGTCTGAAGCCTAAGCATTTGGGTGTGGAAATCCTGGCCGATCCACGCCTATTTATCTTGACAAAGGTTAGTCGTTCCACATTTCCCTGGACAAGCGGGTTCTCCTTGGGCTAACATGGCCCCCGCCGCACTGAACACCCGCTCTGATGCCACACTACTGGCCGGCAGGACAGCTTCTCCACTGCAAACTTGGCAAGTTTGCGGCCACACAAACCAGTTTGGGTGCCCTAGTA
>JAODAL010053684.1:0-25113 GCA_025379985.1 Phyllomedusa bahiana
GGTAACCAAGGGCGAAGGTTTTTCAAAGTTTGCAGACCCCTGAGACCCAAGGGCCCGCCCAAGGGCCATACCGGGAAACCCTCAACCCCAACGACAAAGGGTTTGCATTAACTGCTTGAAACAAAAACAGGAAACAGAACAAAACACCGGGTTTTTTAAACTTCTCAAATGCTTCAAAAGGCCCAAGGGTTGGGGCCAATTTTCGAACTTCGCCCCCTTCTTGGGCATTGTCGGGCAACGGGCGAAACTAAAAAGAAAAATTACGAAAAAAATTTACGATAAAAATTTTCAAACCCTAGGGAAAACCGGGTGCAGGGGCCTTTAGAGATGAATGACGGGCCCAAAACGAGAAAGGGCCCAATTTTTTCCGGGGGCCATACAAAATGATTTTGGAAAATCAGGGGAAGTACCCAAAAAAAAGGGTTTAAAAAACCTCCTGCACCCCCGAAAACAAAATTTTTTCAAATTTCAAAAAAACAATTTTCCTTCAGGGTTTGCAATAAACCCGTCAACCCTGTTTTTAAAGGGGACAAACCCAAACTTTAGAATAGATTTTAAAAAAACATCCAGGTTTAAAAACCAAAAAAACAAACCCAATTTAAATTCCCCGGGAAAAAAACATTAACCAGGTCTTTGGAAAACCAAACCTTGCCCGGGGGCAAATTTCACAACCCCCAGCGGTCAAAAGGATACCAAAATGGCCTTCAGGAGTTTTTTAAAAAACAGTTTTTCCCCCATCCCCTTTTCGGGTACGGATTTAGGTTTTTAGCCCCTTTAAGGGCCAACTTTGGAAAAACCCAAAATTTGCTCCCTGGATTTGATTTAAAAAATCAGGGATCAAGGGGGAACGGGTAAATTTTTTTTTTTAAACCTTATTTTATTTAGTTCACCGGGAAACTATGCAAGGGCGGGGGGCCTCCCTCCTTTTTTTTTCCCCACAAAAAAAAAAACCCTGGCCCCCCCAAAGGGAAGGGGACTGAAAATCGAATTTTGGGCCCCTTTTGTAAACCCTTTTGGCAATATGTTTTTCATTGCTATTTTTTGGGACCAGACAGATTTATTAAACCTCCCCTTGGAAAACCCTTAAATCCCCCGGGAAAAGGTCAATTTGGGACAGTCGTAAGAAACTATGTGGGGGTAGTATCTCCGACTGGTTTTTTTAGAAAAAAACCCCACAAAAATCAAAAAAGGGAAAAAAGGAATCTGCTCCACCTTAGTATTGCCCCATTTTGGTTTGGGGAGGGGCATTTGTCAAACCCCACGGGGTGCCCCATTTGACAAATTTCCAAACCGAAATTTTCCCTCAAACCTGGGTTAAAGGGTTTCTGAAAGCCAGGGGACCCCAAAACCACAATTTAAAAGGCAGGGGGCCCCCCTAAAAAATAAAAAATACCCTTTTCAAAAAATTTTAAAAATCCGAAACCCCCATCTTCAGCTCAGGGAAACAATGGTTGGAAAAAGTTTCCCCGGGGGCCGAGGAGTGAAATAAATAGCCAACCCAAACCCCCCAAGAAAAAAAGATAGCCCGGGCTCCAAGGGGGGCCTAAAAAACGTTTTAAAGAAAACCATCCCAAAAAAATTAAAAACTTTACCCAAATCCACAAATACACCCCCCGGAAACCCGACAGCGACAAGTATAAAACCAAAAAGGGAAACACAATTTTTTTGGGTACAAAAGGAAAAAAAACCTTTCTCGCCTAGGATCTTCCCCCCAACCAAACCCAGGCCTTGGGGGTTTTTTCCCCAAACCCGGGTTTCCTCTTTTGGACACTCACTTTATGGGCCTTCCCCTCTTCGCCCAATAAAAAACATAATTTTCCCGGAAAACGACAAGAAACTCCCACTCCCTCCAAACAGTAAACAGAAAGAAAACCCCCAAAAATTTTCAAAAGGGCTCCCTCGGGGTTTAAAATCGGGGAAACCCTGACAAAAAGGTGACTAAGGAGTGAAAACCAAACCCGGGATGGTAAACCTTTCCCTTTGACCCTTTTCTTCCAAAAACGTCTTTTCCAGCCGAACCCGGGTAAGCCAAATACCTCATCTTAAAATACCAGGGGAAGGGGAACCACCAATAAATTTCCCTTTACCAATGGTTTAACTAACCCAAAACTAAAAAATTTTAACATTTTAAGAGCGGGGCCCCTTCCCACCCGGGGGGGGGAAAGGGAAAACACCAGCGCCGAAATTTTCCAAAAAAAAGCAACTGCTTTCCCCCCAGCCGTTTTTCCCTGCCTTTTAAAAAAGGTTTTGGGGCATCCTGGGGCCCCGGGCCCCCACTTCCCATCCGGGTCATCAAAAAAATACCCCTTTAGGGGGCAAAAAAAAAACCTTTTCCACAAAGATAGTTTCTTTGGGGAGCAGGTTTTAAAAGAAAATGGCCCCCCCCCTGGGGGGGAAAACCCCTTTAAATAAGGAAAAAACAAATTTCCCCCCTCTTTCTCCTCATTGCCCAAGGTTTCGGGGGGGAGCCTAAAAAATACAGCGACATCCCTCTCTAAAAACCAAAAAAGGGCCCCCTTTTTCCCGAAAAACCTGTCAAAGGGAAAATGGGGTAGGGGGGCTCCACGCAGGGGGGGATAGGGGAGGGACACCCTTACTTTGGTAGACTCCTGTGTTTTTACCCTCACCCCCAAAAATCTTTTACTAGCTGGGGTTTGCCCCCCGCATCTTCCTAAAAAGAGCTGTCCCTGGGTTCAAAGTGAGGGTAGAGCAGTAACGGTTTTGGCCTGTGATAATGTCATGTCGTGAGATCCCGTTAGGGCCCCGACGGAACCCAGCCCCCCGTCCCCAAGGGGCCCCTTGACTGCTGGGGCCCCAGGCGGGAAACGGGAACGGACGACAGTCCCCCCCGCGCTACAAAGGGCGGGGGAAGTGGGAAAGGGAAAATATTCAGACAGTCCGGGTCAATACCAAAAAACAGGAACCCCCAAACCACAAATCAAACCAGGGAAAAACATTTAAAAAAAAAAGCCCGGTCCCAAAAACCAAACGGGAGCGAGGTGCAAAATCAGAAAACAAGCGGGGTTTAGGAGAACAACCCGAAGGGCAAGGGGAAAACAGGGAACAGACAAAAGGGAAAACCAGGTTAAAAAGGCAGGCCCGGAAAATATAAAAAGGCGCTGAAATCAGCCAAAAGGGAGAAATTTAAATTTGGGGTTCCCGGATACCCCCTCCCCGTAAACTGATTGGAGCGGCCTCCCCGGTTTCCCCCCTTTGGGTGGTTTCGATAAACCCCCCCCTCCCCAGGTGGGTGGGCGCTGTCAAATCCCCAGAGTGCAGCACAAAGTGCAAACAGGTTTGGGGTCGCAAATCAGCTGCTGCTGCCTGTTGATCCCTGCAGCCTGAGCACAGCCTAGCCCTGACATAAATGTTGTTACTTGTTGGTATTGCAGTAGCTACTACATTTTCTTTTATGAATCAATACTAATAGCACCTCCTTTGGTTTGTTCTGGATTTTGCATCATCTTGGTTCCTGAAAAAAGGGAGATACTAGTACTGGATGTACAGCGAACAAGTTGAGCAGATTACCCCACTACGCAATTTTATTCTATATTGAACATACTTTAACCAGTGGTAATCTGCTTTGCTTTTCTCTCTTCTTTTTCATTTATGTTCCAAGAATTTCAATTATCACAACCATTGGAAGTTTAGCAGATATTCTGTTGGAGATTTTGCTACATTTGCCCAGAGGTATTTGTCTCCATTTGAGTTGCTTGTCGAGCATCTTGTTCTATTTTACCCTTTCTGTTATTACTCATTTCCTAATTGATGTTAAAGTTAATAGAGTTGCTGCATAATATTTGAAAAGTGTTTTATGGTGTTGTGACTTCTTAACAACCTCCTGAGGGTAGTGGATATCTGCTGTGTGGATGTGTTGTGTTTCACCGATCAGTTAATAATACTACGCTAAGGAGTCGTCCTCTGTTCTTTTCTGTATATCGGTCATGACTGTGCCTATTCAGGCTGCAGCACGGTCCTCGGTTCATATGGTATGGCAGAGACTGTGCTTCTGACCATGATTTGTGACTGTACTGTGCATGAAAAACAGTCTTATTTGGTCTTTGTGTTAATTTAATTTCTGCCACACCCATCTGTTCTCTGCTGACTTTGGTCTGGGCAGCAGATGGTTAAGCCAGTGTTGATGGACAGCCAGTGTTGATGTCAGTTTAACGGACTTGGTAGTGGATCCGCTGGACCACCGCAAGCGATGGTGTAGACCACGCCAGGGAGCGGAATCTAAGTAGGTCCCGGTTTTCACCAGAGCCCGTCCCAAAGCGGGATGGACTTGCTGCGGCGGGAGTCTACCAGGTCGCTACCCCTGACGTGACTTGTTTGCGGTGGCGGCCAAGGGTAAGCGTGGTACAGAATCGCGAGAAGTAAGCGTAGTCGGGGCAGGCGGCAGAGGTTCAGAGTTGATAAACGTAAGCAGAGGTCAGAAAACACGGCAAGACAGTAGATACACAGGAACTCTTTCTCTAGGGCACGGAGGCAACAAAGATCCAGCAGGGAAGTGACGTGGATCCCAAAACTATATAGAGACAGCGCCCGGCAATTAACCAATTACTGGCACACTGTCCCTTTAAATTTACATGAACGAGGCCGCGCGCGCGCTAAGGGGCGCGCCCGCGCATTCTGGCCGACAGGGGAGGAGAGCTGAACAGGAGCGAGGTCAGGTGAGTGGATGGGACGGGTGCGACCACGGCCAGCAGCGCGGCCCGCGGCGCTACCCGTCCCCGCCGGGGACCCGTTGAGAAGGACACGGGTGCGCCCGTGTTCCGTGGACCAGATCGCAGCGCGACCCGTTATAGTCAGGGAGCTGGTCCAAACATTCTCTGGACTGGGTCCCTGACTTCCTATTTAAGATCCATTCTGCTTTGAGTTCCTTGCTGGTGATAGTCTTTTCTTGAACTGGTGGGCTTATTCTCTATTGCCCTTATGCATGTTGTAGCCTGAAATGGGCTACCAACCATATCTCTCTACTCTTATTGCTTCAGCTGTCCGGTCCAAACATGGTGAGGTTACTCCCTGCTGTGTGTAATCTCCAGCACAGAAGCTTGTTTATCTATGTTAATTACAAGCTTTAACCCATTACAGCTATGTAGCCTTGTTCACTAAAGTCTACAAACCTCTTGTACTCATGTCAATGTAACAAGTTCATCCAGGAATAGCAGAGCTAATATGCCAATCACTGCTATAGACCTGCCCATTGCCTAACCAGGAAGTGTGAATCTGAAGCAGGCCGTTAAGAGCGTTCTCTGTAAAACAGCAAGGTGAGAACACCCTTTAATTCCTGTAAAGACGTGATTTAATAAATGTAAGTATTGCAGGATATTGTACAAGTTATCAAGCATGTTTACGTTCCCTAGGGGGACTAAAGGTAAAAAGGTAATAAAAACTAAAATAAAGTTATTAACATTATGGAAAATGTAAAAAATTAAAAAGACACTCCTTTTCCCATTAATGACATAAAAATTATACAAAACAAACATTATTGGTATAAGGCTATGTTCACACGGCTTAAATTGGGGCGCATTTCATCGCGAAATGTACCCCAGTCATTATGGTAATCCACAGTTCTCATAGAGAACTATGGATGACGCCTCCTCTCCCTGGGCGTACAATACGACGCGCGGGGAGATAAGTGACATGTCATTTAATGACGGTCTATGGGGCCAGCGGGCTGCCCCCCCCCCGCATCGCGGGAGCTCCCGAACACCCGGCGTAATTGCGGAGCGTATTGTACGCCCTACAATTAGACGTGTGAACTTAGCCTTAGAGTGTCTGTAAAAGTCCTCGGATATAGAAACGTTAGGATATAAATACATATCAAATTTAATATACCATATATACTCGAGTATAAGACAACCCGAATATAAGCTGAGGCACCTACTTTTGCCACAAAAAAACTGGGAAAACTTATTGACTCGATATAAACCCTAGGGTGGAAAATGCAGAGGCTACTGGAAAATTTCAAAAATAAAAAGGATATCAATAAAATTACATAGGCAGGAAATAGGCAGTTTAATATCCCCATAGGTATGTAGAGGCAGGTAAAATGTCCTCCATAGGCAGTTATATAGGCATTTTAAAATGTCCCCCATAGGCAAGTTATTGGCAGTTTAATGTCCCCCATAGGCATGTATATGTCCCCATTGGCAGATTACAGGCAGGTATATGTCGCCCATAGGCAGGTTATAGGCAGGTAATAGGCAGGTATATGGCCCCATAGGAAGGTATATGGCCCCATAGGCAGGTACATGTCCCTATAGGCAGGTATATGGCCCCATAGGCAGGTAATAGGCATGTATATGTCCCCATAGGCATTTAATAGGAAGGTATATGGCCCCATAGGCAGGTAATATGCAGGTATATGGCCCCATAGGCAATATGGCCCCAAGGCAGTAATAGGCAGTAATGGCCCCAAGGGCAGGTAATAGAAGGTATAGGGCCCCCATAGGCAGTCAAGAGGCGGGTATTTGGCCACATAGGCAGGTAATAGGCAGGTATATGGCCCCACAGGCAGGTAATAGGCAGGTATATGGCCCCATAGGCAGGTAATAGGCAGGCTATAGGCAGGTATATGCCCTCATAGGCAGTTTAAAAAATAAAAATACAAGTACTTACCTCGCTCCCTTGCTGCTCCGACTCCCGGGCAATCTGCTCTGTCTTCGGCACAGGCAGGGTGATGTCATCAGGCCGTGCACGCAGCGAGATGCCACATGCTGCCTGTGCCGGAAACTCCAGACAGCCGAGTTTGTGGCTGCCCGGAGTCCACTGCAGAGCCGGGAGTGCTCACGCTCTGCTCCGCTGTGGTATCTTCACCTGTATGCGCTTTGGAGGAGTCACATACAGGGGAAGAGGTCGCCGACAGCGCCAAGGCCACGGCAGCGCCCAGACGCTGTCGGCTCACTCGGCATTCAGCTATATGGGGCTCCATGAGAAATTTACGTAAAGCTGAATGTGGTCCCAGCCAGCACACGGCCAATGCACTCCCGGGGCGCCGACAGTGACTCGAGTATAAGCCCCAGAAAGTTTTTTCAAACATTTTTTTGCTGAAAACTGCTTTTAAAATCAGTATATATGGTCTATTGAATCTGTTAAGTAAAGCAATAAAAAAAAATTATGCAGACTGTTTTGGGGCTATACAAACATGGAAACTCTTTTTTTTGCAGAACAACAATGTATTTGGCATAATTGCTTTTAATCTATTAGGGAGAAGTATGCTCATTTTGGTTTTTTCTTGACCCGCCCACCTCCACAGGCTGTTATATCAGTAATTATGCTTGCAAGGTTGTGTTTTTTTTATTTTCTCTCTGATAATGGGTGGGGTTTACCAATGAGAAGTCTGAATTTTCTTTATTGAAGGTAAGATAGCGTAGACCAACCCGCCTTGAATCCCTTTTAACTTTGTTGGCTTTTAACATTTTTATCAAAACATGTGAACTAAGAATCTCAAGTTTTTTTCATGTATGATAGATAGCATAAATGCTTTTTAGAGGTTTTATGTATTGTATATCCTTTTAGCTTTTTTTGCCACTGTAATGGTATGCTGTATATATATAAATATTCGCAACCATGCCAGGGCACCAGGTTTTAATTGTTTTTTTTCAAAATGTTTTTTGTGCAGAATATACGTTGTATTTGGCATATATTTCTTTTAATCTATATGGAGGAAGGGATCCTCCTTTTTTTGGGTTTTTTTGCACCCCCCCCACCTCCACAAGGCTTTTTTTAACATGCAGTATGGTTGCAAGGTTGTTTTTTTTTTATTTTTCTCTCTGGAATTTTTGGGGGGGTTTTTAAACCCAAAAAAGTCTGAATTTTTGGGTCTATTGGAAAGGGAAAGATACGTAAGGGCCACCCCCTTGAGGAACCCCCTTTTAAGCCGGGGGTTTGGTTTTTAAAAATTTTTTGATCAAAACGTTTTGAAAATAAGAAACTCCCAAAATTTTTTTTTTTTATGTAAAGATAGATAGAATAAGCTTCTTTAGAGGTTTTTAAAGGTTTTGTATAGCCCTTTTAAACAGTTGGTGGACCCCTGGGGAAGATATTTCGTTATATATTATTTTATATATTTTAAAAATTTTATATATATTAATAAATATTTTTAAAATTGTGACTTTAACGGGTTTTGGGAAAACGGACCACTTTTTCAGGGGGAAAAGACAAAAGGGCGATTCCCGGGTGAAAAAATTTCAGGGCTTCTGTTTTTTTATTTTGGGAGAAAAAAAAAATGCAAAATGGGAAGGGAAAGCAACCCAAAAACAAAAACAAAAAAACGCCCGCCCGTCCCGGGCTCTAGCTAACAGGGGACCCGCTTTTCTGACAGTCTGTAAGTTCCCCGTTTGGGTTTTTTCCCGCAGGTCCCACCCAAGGCTTTTAAAAGGGAGCCCAGGGGTTTTTAACCACCCTTGTGCTTTTCCTGCTGACCTTTTATAAATCCCGGTTTAAAAAACCCCTGGAGCCCTGGGGGGTGAGCACCCCCCCCTTCTCTATTCCACTCCCCTTTTAAAAGGGCCCAACCCCGGAAAAAGGGTAAAACCATACTAACCTTAAATGTGTTAAAATTTTGTGACAGGCTTTTACTGTCGAATCCTCTAAATTTTTGGCCTTTTTCAAATTCCCCCAACTCCTTTCCTTGGGGGCATGTGTCGGGGCAATTTGGGGGGTGCACGCAAGGACCCCCGGGCCCGGATGGGATACGCCCCTTGTAAACCCTTCCTACTGGAAAGGGCCCCCTTACAAACCCCTCCCCCCCTTGCTTTAACCCCGTGGGGCGGGAGCACCCCGTGCCCCGAAACTTTGTACTCTAGATAACGCCCTTTTGCCCTTTGCCCGGGTTGGGGGCCCCTGGACGGTTTTTCTAAAACAGAAAATTAAAATTTCCCGTAGGGGCCAGGAAAACCCCCGGGTCACCCTCGCATTCTTCCCGTTATTTTGGGCCATTCACTTTAGCGGGGGAGTTATCCCTGATCCCCCCCTTAAAATGCCCTTTACCTGGGGAATACCTAGCGACTCGATTGCCCACTTTAGGGCCCCAAAATTCCTCTCAAAATTTGAAAAATTTTTTTTTTGGCTGCCGATATTTTCCGGGCTGAGGTTTTCCCCGACGGGTGCTCTTCCCCCTTTAAACCCCCTTTGGACAAGACCCCCCTAAGCCGACTTTAGGACCCGTCTGCACCGGAACTCCCCCCAAAAATTAGGGGGATCAATACAGGCCTCTTAAACAAATGAAGGGCGGGGTAGTGGACCGCCAGCCCCACCGAAGGTGGTAGTTAAGCCACCCCAGGGAAGGAATTAAGTAGCCCCGGTTTTACCGAGCCCGCCCCCCAAAGGGGAGGGGACTTGCTGCGGCGTGAGGTCCCAGGTCACCCCCCCTGAGTGATTGCTTGCGGTGGCAGCGGGGTGCAGCGTGGTTACCGAATCGTATTGAGAATCGTAGCGTGGGCGGGCCCAAAGGTCAGGAAGGCGGCAATGGTTCGGGGTCGTGGACAGGCAGGGGGTCGGGGCAGGCGGCAGGGGTTTTCGGGGTCAAAAAAACTAGCAAGAGGTTTTTGGTACACGGAAAGGCGGAATAACTTTGGGAACGCTTTTCTAAGGGACGGGAACAAGATCCAGCAAGGGTGGGTTTGTGGACGTACCTTAAGTAGGGGAAGCCCCGGCATTTAGCCCAAATTAACGGGGGGCTGGCCCCTTTAAATCCCGAGAACGAGCGCCGTTTCGCGCCCTTTGGAAAACAGGCCGCGCGCCCGGGGGCAGAGGACCGGACGGCAAGGAGCGAGGTTAGGGGAGTCACGGCAGTTGCAGACCCCCGCTGCCGCGGCCAGCGGGGCCCCCGACCCCGGGGGCACCCGGGGAGGGGGTCACGGGTGCGCCCGCGGGCCGAGGGCGGGGGTGCCGTGACAACAAAAACCTCCTTGAGCTTTTTGGGAAGGCTTGCTCGGCTCGGTTCCACTTTACTTGGTGGATTTTGCTCCCTTTGGGAGATCTGGGAGGGGGGCAGTTTGTGGCAAAACCCTGGCCAAACCCCTTAAACCCCGCAATGCCCGGAAGGCTCTAACCTGTTTCTGGACAAGGTTGGGGCCCAAATTTTGAATGGCTTCGGTTTTGTCTCCTGGGGTTTTATGACCCCTCGGCCGATATTTACCCCGGGTGGAGCCCTCTACCCTATCGGCACTTCTGTGGGGGGCCTTTAAACCGGGGGGCCCCTATCGCGTCAAGGACCGGGCTTGCTTTACCAGATGGGAATCCCAAGGGCGCCTGAGATCCCCACACATCCGGGTATGGGCTGCGTGTTTTATGCGGCTGCGGATGAATCCATTAACCTCGAAAGGCGCAGGGGCCCCTGCAAAAAAAGGGGGCCCACTTAACGGGAAGTGTCCCTCTGGGGTTGGAAAACCTTTTTCCCCCCCCTTTCCCCTGATCTGTGAGGGGAACCTGCAATTTCCCTTTTGGTGGGTCTAAGGTGGTATAAACCTCGCCGGGCCCAACCTCTCATCACTCACGACCTTGGCATGGGGTGGGCATCGAATTTGGAGACTTCATTAACTTGCAAGTCATTACAAAACCGCAAAGACCATCTGGTTTAGGAAAAATCCGATGGGCGGACCACCCACTTTGGGACTTTTCTATTACCCCAGGGCTAGCTTTTTCCTCACCCTTTGAATGGCTTGCCTCTGGGTTTCCCGTTACTCTGTAGGGTCTAAACCCGCACCTTTTGCCCACCCTCGGTGACAATGCCCCATTTGGATGACATCTTTTTGGGACCCGTTCAAGAAGACCCCTCTTTTCCTCTTAGGAACTCCCTGACCCCCTGTCCTGGCCCTCTGACAAGGACTTGCGTTACGGACGGGGGGTAACTCCTTTTTTGGGGAAACCCCCTGACTCCCCCTTGAAACCACCAGGCTTTCCCCGGCCCTTTCCGGGGTTTTGATGGGGTTAATAGGGGAAAATTTTTTGGTGGGGGTTTCTTTTCCCTGGCTGGAAAACCTTGTAACACCTCACTCCCCCGTTCACAATCTCATAGGGGGCCTTCCATTGGCTAAAATTTTTCACTCTTTTGGTAAAATACGGCACCCTGTCCCCGGGCTAAAAAAAGACCTGATCTTGCGGTCCTTTGTAAACCCCGGGCCTGGGTTTCCCCTGGGCCTTAGCTGTTTCCCTTACAATAGGCATCACTGCCGCGATCCTGTCCTGCATTTAAATTGCTCTAGACAGTTCTGTAAGGGTTTCCCTTTGCCCCCTTTTTCCCGGCTAAACCAAGCCCGGGAAATTTCCCCCATATAGCACTCGAATGGGAAAACCCCCGGATCCTGGGATTCCCGGGGGCGAACATAAATAGGGAAAAACAGGTGGTCCCAATCCCCTACCTCCTGTCCCCACCTTTTTTAACATCCCCTTTAAGGTTTTTTTTTAAGCGCTCGCCAGGCCACGCGGGGGGAGGGAAACGAGGTCCCAGGTGGGCAATCTTTAGCAGTTGCATAGCTTTTGGGTTCCTTGGACAAAAAAGGGGGTGCCCGGGTCGGTCAGATCTCCTTGGGGAAATCCCGGACGGGAAAGCTGGAACAACCCCCCAACTATCCCTTTGGGGATGTTTTCGAGGGTACCCCTGGGGGTGGGGGTGGCGTAATCTGTACGACCAGGATATGGGTGCCCCTTGCCTATTGGGGGGGGCCGACCAATCCTCCCAATCCCTCAAATGTCCCCTCAAAGGGGGAGGGGAACCAATGGACCCCGGGAAATGGGGTTTAGGGGCATGGCCTGAACTCCGGGGCAGGATGACAAAACTCTTCCAGGGCCTTGTAGATCCAGGCCAAGAATTTCCCGCCACCCGCTCCCTAGTTTTTCCACCCCCCAAGTGCCCCCCCAAAAAAAAGGGAATTTTTCCAGTTCTAAGACTGGACATGTTTTTCGGGGTCCACCAACGCTCCAAAACCTCTGTTGGCGTTTTTCACCCATACAAAAATTGTCCCAACGACAAGTGAGGGTGGGCCAAAACCCCCCCCTGGTTCCTGGGGTCTCCCCCCCAAAATGCCCTTTACGCTTTACCAAGCTTACCCGGTTAGGGTCCCCACTTCTCTTGCCAAAACTCCCTCTCGAGACGGGCAAGGGGAGAGTTCTAACCAGGGGGTTCTCCTCTGGACTCCAGCCAGGACCGACAAGGGAAAAGGCACAGTTTCAACATCGTCACTTGTTTGGCAGACGTCATTTACAGCAGGTACATCAGATACATTTTACCATTTTTTTTTCCCCCCACGATCCCAAAACAGAGGAAAGTCACAGCCAACAAGCGCTGTGAGGTAAAGGTCACCCACGGCCCCCCATTTGGTGCCCCACGCATCTCTATTGCCAGTATGGCAGTGGGGATCCCGGGTTGTCCCCATGGATACAAACTCCCCCTTTCCCGGGCGTGGGTAGTTTTTGGGCCACCATCGGGTTTGCAAAAGGGGTCACTAAGCCCCCGAGTCCAGGAGGGCCTCACCCAAATGTCCTTTAATGGTAAAGGGCACTCTCGTTGTCCTTTCCAGAGCGACCCAGTGGAATATACGGGGGGGGAAAAACCAGGAGGTACGCTCCCCAACCCACATTCCCCAATGGGCCCCCTCCCTCCCGGGCAACGGCCCCACACCCCCAGTTTTGGCACCCCCAGCAGATTAAAGGGGTCCCCGGGCCTTAGAAACAGGGCCCTTTTGGGGGTAGGTGGCCTCCCCCCCCCCTTCCGATACCCGTGCCCCCCCCTTTGGGAAGGAAACAGTCTTACCGGGTTTTGGGGGCTGGGGTTTTCCCCGGGTATGTGGGACTTGCAGGAACCCTCGTAGCGCTGTACCTTTCCCCAACCGCGACCGTTGCCCAAAAGCTTTTGGGGTCGGTGTACCCACCACCTCTGAGCTTTATGGGAAGGGCCCGCACAAAACTGCACAGACCACCCTCGACCACCCGGGCAGGGGTAGGGTCTCCTCTGTAGCCACTTGTTGGAATTTTAAAAAGGTCGTAATTTTGTGACCTGGCGGGCTTGGGAGGATCAAAATCCCAATTGCCCTTGGGCCCCCACGGCCCGGGGGACCCCCAGTCGGGGCCAGGGAACCCCCCCCCAGTTTGGTGTAGTCCTTGGGTCTTGGGGCACGCAGGGCAAGAGGGGTTCTGCGGTTTCCCCCCTTAGGGAAGGGGGCAGGACATCCCCCACGGTCCGGGCCCCGCGCTTTCTCTTGCTATCCGCTCAAAGGGCCCCAGGTAAGCCCGATTCGCATTTTCGGGCATCTTGCGCAGGGGAAAGCACCACCTGGCGGGCTGTGAACTGAGCGCCCACAACACTTCGGCCCCTTGCGCCAGGGGTTGTACGTTGCTGACGTGTGGTTTACCTGCTGTTGTTCCCTTTACCGTGGCTTTGGGGGCTCAATTTGCGCGATTTTTCTCAGCTTGCGCCCGATGGTTCCCTTTTGCGCTTTCTGCTGGCGGCCGCCCCCTCAGCTGGAGGTTACGTTGGGTTGGGAAATTGCTGCTTCACCAACTCAACCCTTTTTTGCCGCCCTTTTCTGACCGTGCGGAGCGCTTGACCCCAGGACTACGTTTTTTTTTTTCTGTCCAGAAAAATACTTCCCTATTTTTGCCCAATGGTCCTCCACCATGTGTGAGCTTTAAGGCTCTGGGATCGGACTCACGTTTTCAGGCAGAAACAGAGAAGCTTGCAATGAAAAAATACAGGGTTCGTATTTTATGCAGCAAACAGAAAATGCAAAGTCAAGGCATGCACAAACACAAAAAAAAAACAAAACGCCTGCCCCCGGGCTTACAACAGAGCCACTAACTGACAGTCTGTAAAAATTTCCCCGCTGGTTTTCCCAAGGGCTCCACCCAAGCTTAAAAGGGAGCCAGGGGTGTTAACCACCCAGTCAGCTTGCCTGCTGACTTTTATACTCCAGGGAAAAACCCGGGGTGGAGTCATGGGGGTGAGACCCCCCCCCGCTCTAGCTCACCCAATGAAAAGGGCCCACCCAGGGAAAGGGTAAGCCTACTAACCTTAAAAGTGTTAAAAAATATGTCGACAGTTTTACGTCGACATCCATCTAATTTTGGCCTTTCATTCCCCCAAGGGTCCTTTCCTTGGGGGGATTGTCGGGGCATCGGAAGGTGCACGCAAAAGGGGCCCGACCGGGGATTTATACGCCATGTAAACCCCTTCCTGCGTTGCCACCTTACAATATATATATATTATATAATAAATATATTTAAAAAAATATATATAATAAAATATATATATAAAAAATATTTTATATATTATAAATTTTTATATATATAATATAATATTATAAAATACCGCAAACCCTGCCCGGGCACCCGGTTCACATTGTGTTTTTTAGAAATTTTTTTTTTGCATAACTATACGTTGTTTTTTGGCTATATTTCTTTTAATTTATAAGGGGGGAAGGGGTGCCTCCATTTTGGTTTCTTGAGCCCCCCACCTCCCCAGGCTTTTATATCCGTGCAGTATGCTTGCAAGGGTTTTTGGGTTTTTTTATTTTTTTTCTCTGGGTCATGGGGTTGGTTTACCCAATGGAAGTCTAATTTGGCTCTATTTTGAGGTAAAGATAGCGAGGACCACCCCCTTGAATCCCTTTAAGCCGGGGGTGGTTAAACATTTTTGACAAAACGTGTGAACTAAAAACTCAAAGTTTTTTTTCATGTAAGACTTGTTTTTGGACACCTTGCCTTTCAGGAAAACTGAATAAAGAGTGATAAAAAAATCATATACTGTCAATGGAAACTACAGCTAAGCATTTGAAAGACAGCCTCACACATCTCCATTGTCAGTTTTTTTTAGTTCTGTTGATAACTACTTTAAAATACTGATAACCTACTCCAAAAGGTTGGGGCATTTTGGGTGTTTGGTAGAAATTTCAGGAAAAAAAATAACATTTCTTGAATTTTTTTCTTTTTTAAAACACTAAAAGAAACCATCTCTAACTTTTAAATGCACATGCCAACGTTCAAAAGTTTCAGTACTTTTTTCAGAACTGCTGATCCTTCCAAGGATTAATGGGAAAATTCAAAACAGGGTTTGATTCTGAATCAACCAAAAAATTAAGGGATCAATTTAATTGCCATTTTTCAGTCCCCTCCTTATGGTTTCACATTTTGACATCTTGAGACCACCTTCAATTGTCAACATACCTTTTCAAGGCTTTAAGCAAATGGCCACGAGCTAAGATTTTCACAGATGTCACCAGGGTTTCAACAGAATGTTAGACAATACAGAACTTCCCTACACTTTGTGAATGATACAGTGACAAGCCTTTAGTTCTTGAATAACAACATTGATCCAATCATTGTGCCTCTTCCCAAACAACACAGGGCTAAATTCATTTTTATAAACAACTATGCCCACCATTGAGGGACATCATTTGTGACCCGGGGCCCTTTTAAATGGGGTGGCCCGTGTTTTTCCCGACCTGAACCCCCTGAAAATTTGTGGTCCTTGAATCAAAGGCATAAAGCCGTAACTCTGTACCCCTGAACTTCAAGAAGAGTGGGAGGCCATGCCTCAGCAGTCAACAACTCAACTTATAAACAGCATGAGACGTCATTGTCAAGCTGTAATTGATGCTCAAGGCCACATGACATTGCGTGCTATGACTTGAGTGGCCTACTTTTAGGATTAAATATCACTGTAGTGTGAAATTTTTAAGTTTTCCATACATTTCACCTGAAAGCCAAATATCCCCAACTTTTCATGAGTAGTGTAATTGCTAAGTGTTAAGAATAATGACACACTCACCACAATACACTCCTCCTAGTTTTGAGGGACTGCAGTTTGTTATGATGGTTTCCCAACCAAGCTTAGTCCTTAGGCTAGGTCTCCACAGCATAGGACAAAAAAACTCGTCAAAAACTAAAACCTAAAAATTTTGTCAGTTTTTTTGTCCAAAGAAGCTGGGTTTCCAACAAGTTTTTTGCGTGGTTTTTAGTTTTTTGTAGTTTTTTTGTAGAGGTTTTTAGTCTGTTTTTTGGACAGTTTTTCAGGCAGTTTTTAATGTACGCAGAATTCATATACCTTGTTTAAATACCTGGGCAGTTTTTCATCAGAACCATCCAAAAATCGCACCAAAAAAATGTCCAAAAATCGTCCGGTGTTTTACATAGATTTCAATAGTAAATTTTCTGCTGTACTTGGATTTTACAACATGTTTCTAAAACCGCTGCCACCCAAAAATGACAGGAAAAAAATGACCTGTGTAGACTACAGTATTTTTCTGTATTAAAATCTATGTGGAAGTTTTTCCATTGGATTTTCAGCAGTTTCAAAAGACTAAAATCGCTGAAAATCCAACAGGAAACCTCTGCATAGCCTTACTGTTTATTCACAGGGGAAACTGTGGGAAACAGCCTAGAACTGATTGTTAATCATTTTTAGGGACTGTTTAAAAAAATTCCCTTTTAATTTTCTTGACATTCTTTACATCAGATCTATTATGGATATTACTATTTACAGCATTATGTATTTGTATGACCTATAACGCCATGTTATTATGATATAATGGCCTGTAATGTCATGAGGGCAGGAAGGTAGGAGTCAGGACAGTTTTTTAAAGTGGTGGTTGGTGTATTTTGACTTTCGCAGCCCTAAATGGATTTTCCCATCTGGCTGTATCACAGATCCTCATCAACCTCCCACTACCGATTCAGGCTGTGGGCAGTTTTACAGCAGTGACTGACATTTTAACTCTGTTATTCCTCACTGAGCCCATTTTGAGGGACACTAGTAATGGAGAGGTTTTAGCAAGAACTACAGAGCTGTAAAGGGTTAATGTTTGTCAGAACAAAGTACAGGGGATTTTAGTTGCAAATACTGAAGATATGAAGCAACCCAGCAGCAGGAAACCCCTACTTATTCCTTTGTGCAAGGAGAAACAGGAGGGCAGTGGCCAGAGCCCTGAAAAATGACCTTCAGAAGGCCACTAATATCCATGTGTCTGCTCAAACTCTCAGAAACAGACTCCATGAGGGTGGCATGAGAGCCTGACGTCCACAAGTCGGGTTTTGTGCTTATAGCCCAATACTGTGCAGGGCGATTAGCCAGAGAACACCAATATTGGTAGATTCAACATTGACACCCTGTACTCTTCAAGGATAAAGCAGGTTCACCTGAGCACATGTGACAGACATGACAGAAGTCTGGAGACGCCACAACATTCTCCAGCATGACTGGTTTTGCAGGTGTCAGTAATGGTGTGGAGAGGCTTTACTTTGGAGAGCTGCACGCCTCCATGTGCTAGCCAGCAGTACCCTGACTGCCATTAGTTTCCAGGATGAGAATCCTCAGACCCTTTGTGATCCCAAATATGCAGGTGAAGTGGGCCCTGGGTTTCTTCTTATGCATGACAATGCTAGGCCTCATGTGGTTGAAGTGTGTAATAAGTACTGCATGATGAAAGCATTGATGCTATGGACTGGCCTGCCCATTTTCCCAAACCTGAATCCAATCGAGCACATCTGGGACATCATGTCTCGTTCCATCCACCAACAGTACATTGCACCAGACTATCTAGGAGCTGACTGATGTTTTTATCCAGGTATGGCAGGAGATCCCTCAGAGGAAAATCCGAGGCCTCACCAGGCGTTGTTAGGGAGGTCAACAGGCACGTGGAGGCCCCCACACATAAAACTGAGCCTCATTTCCGTGTCCTTGAGCCATTTCCAGTGATTGGTCACCATGAAATTTGTTTTTTCTACTTTGATTTGAGTATCATTCCAAATTCAGACCTCCATGGGGTATTAATTTGCAACGGAATATTTGAACTGGAATTACGGGAAAATTGCAACTGGAATATTTCTAGGATGTGGTATTTTAATGGTTCCCTTATTTTGAGCAGTGTATATGAACAGTAATTTCACAAAAGTAAGTAACTCCCCTCAAATTTTTGTAAATATTGAATGGGACAACACTGAAGATATGATATACTCAGTGTACAGTTTGTATAACTCAACACACAGCCATCAATGTCTAAATCGCTGTCGATAAAAGTGAGTACCCCTAAGTGAAAAAGGAAACAAATGTGCCTAAAGTGTCAATATTTTGTGTGGGCCAGTCCAGCGCCTTTACCATCATTTTCTCTTTAGCAAGGCAGTGGTCGTCTTGGAGGTGTGTTTGGGGTCATTATCATGTTGGAATACTGCCCTGCGGTTCAGTTTCTAAAGGGAGGGAATCATGCCCTGTTTTAATATGTCACAGTACATGTTGGCATTCAAGGTTCCCTCAACTAGCTGTAGCTCCCTACAGCCAGCAGCACTCATGCAGCCCCAAACCATGACACTCCCATCACCATGCTTGATTATAGCCAAGACCACTTGTCTTTGTACTGGACACCATCTGAACAAACTAAGTTTTATCTTGGGGTCTCTTTAAAAATACAGGACATAGTGCCATAATCCATTCCTTTAGTCTGCTTGTCTTCAGCAAACTGTTTGCAGGCTTTCTTGTGCATCATCTTTAGAAGGAATTTCCTTTTGGGACGACAGCCATGTAGACCAATTTGATGCAGTGTATAACACAATATTTTACAAAAATGGGGAGCGGTATACTCAAAAGTAGTGAGATTTTGCATCTTAGAGATAATTTCTATGGGAGTTCTGAATTTACAGTACCTAATCACCAAATCCGATCAACTGTATTCCCATACAAAAATAAACAGGAGAACACAAGGCTCCCTATTCTGCATCTAGGAAAAAAAACCCTCTCCTATAGTAGGTAAGCCCAACAAAGCTAGGTTTGGGCCACTGCTAGGTAAGCCCGCCCCACTTAGGTAGATAGGCAAGGCCCCAACTAAATAGATACTATGTAGGCAGGGCCTCAGGTGGGGAAGTTTTGGGGAAAGGGAAGGTCACAAAGGGAGATAAAGTAGACAGGGAAGGCCCCCAAAGTAGGTAGATAAGCAACACCCTAGATAGTTAGGTAGGGCAGAGCCCAGGTAGGTAGACAGGCAAGGCCTCAGGTAGGTAGGTGGGTTGGTTGCAAGGGCTAGGTAGGGGGAAAACCCCCTTGACGTAATAAAATAAAAAAATAAAACTCAATTCCCCCATTCCGCCAAAAAATGGTTTGGATCCTCCTAGTGTGTCCTGGCGCACACAGCGTAATGCTTTGATGTCATTACACCACCATGTCTCGACATTCCCTGAAAATGCTTAAAGCTGCATGCCAAAAGCAGTCTTTAGACCACCACACTTAAATTTGGGGAGGCAGGAAACCGAGGGCTTCCTTTTCACCCATGGTTTTTAAAAAAGGGTTTGTTAGCAATTTGAATCTTGGTAAGATCTGTCCTGTGAACATGTTTTTCAGGGCACTATGAATTTAAAATTTACCTTTTGTATAGGTAATTTTCCAAAGGGGAACTGGTTTGAGGCGACATGGGGCAGAACCAAATCACAAATAGCGGAGAGCCCGGGGTGGGGGAGTGGTAGAACAGAGGGGATATAGGGGGTTCACATTGTGGAGAGCTTTATGGGTGAAGTGTTATTTTATTTTTTTAATTCTGTCAAAGGGGGTAACCAGTGCAGGACGCCCCAGGTAAGAAATCATTAGAAGCGGAAAAAAAGGGGAACCGACTGCGCATTCAATAACTTTAAGAAAAGTTCTCTATTACCCGGTTTTTTTGGATTTAGGGAAAAAAAAGGATATTTTCACTGCTGATTTAAAGGGAAATACAATTTAATCTTAAAAAGAGAAAAAAAAAACAGAAATAAAAAGTAGGCAATCAAATCATTGAAAAACGTCACAAAACGAACTTAGCAAGATTTCAAAAAAATTCAGATTCCTGGGGAGCCCCTGGACCAGAAGCATTGATAAAGCCCCAGGTCTACTCTTACACTGTGAATATGACTCTGTAAATTTATCTATCAACCCCCTAGCAGGTATTGCCCTAGAAAAAGGGAAACACACATAGATGAAAAAGAATGAAATTTCCCCAAAAGAACGCGAATAACCACAATGCAATTTTTTATAATTGGGCGAGCGACCTTAGTTTGGTGCGGGTGCGCCACCGGTGGCATACAGGGGTCACCTGCTAGAAATGTGCCACGGGGGGCCCGGTCTCGGGGGCAAGCCATTTTTTTGGGGTCGCAACACTGGGTTCTGACGGCCGGACTGGGCCGCGGGGGCCCGGGGAATCCCCGGGGCCCCCCGGCCCGGGGGGGCCCCGGAGGCAGGCCGTCGCTCCCCGGGGGCCCGCCCCGCATGGTCCCGAGGCCCGGGGACCCTTCCCGAGGGCCCAGAGCCCGGGGCCCGGTAGCCGTGGACAAATTTTCCCCGACCCCGGCCCCACGTTCAGCGGAGCACAGCGCCACTAGCCTGCGCCCGCTCTTCCCTGGCAGACGAAGACGCTGGGGCCTTCAGCCTCCGGGGCCCCGACCCTACTGCTGACGTAGGCGGCGGGGTGACGTCACTTCACCGCGCCGCCTATGCAGGGCGCCCTAAAAGGGGGTCGGGGCCCGGAGCCCCGGGCGGACCCGAGCCAGGGAAATGGCGTTTTTTTGTTTTTTTTTTTTTTTTTTAACACAGGGGGGGTGGCACAAGGGGGGGGGGTCTACTACAGGGGGGGGGGCTTTGACACAGGGGGTTTTCCCGGCTACAAGGGGGCTCTGACTACAGGGGGGCCTTGGCTACAAAAGGGGGCCCCACTACAAAGGGGGGCCCGGCTACAAGGGGGGGGTCTGCTACAGGGGGGCCCTGGCACAAGGGGGCTCTGAATACAGGGTCCCGGCCAAGGGGGGGCTCACTACAGGGGGGCCCCCGGGTACAAGGGGGGGCTCTTGACTTTCAGGGGGTTCCTCGGACAAGGGGGGCCTGACACAGGGGTCCCCGGGGACAAGGGGGCCCTGACTCAGGGGGGTCCCGGGACAAGGGGGGGCTCTGATACAGGGGGCCCCGGACAAGGGGGCCCCGACTACGGGGGTCCTTGGTACAAAAGGGGTTCCCTGCTACAAGGGGGGGGGCTCTGAACGGGGGTTTCCCAGGCTACAAGGGGGGGGGCTCTGACTACGGGGGTCCCTGGCTACAAGGGGGTCCCCCCGAAAAAGGGTTCCCCGGGTCCCAAGGGGCCCGCTACAAGTGGGCCCCGGGACAAGGGGGGGGCTTGACACGGGGGGCCCTGGGTAAAGGGTCCCTGGGTACAAGGGGGGGGGGTCTACTCATGGGGGTCCCGGCTACAAGGGGGGGCTCTGACTCGGGGGGTTCCCGGGTACAAGGGGGTCCCCGGCTAAGGGGGGCCCTGGAAAAGGGGGCCCGCACGGGGCTCTCTACAAGGGGGGGCCCTGACTCAGGGGTCCCTGGGTACAAGGGGTCCCGGCACAAGGGGGGTCCCTGGGTACAGGGGGGCCCCGGGGAAAAAAGGGGGCCCGGGCGAAAAAAGGGGGGGCTCTGACTACAGGGGTCCTGGACAAGGGGGTCCCTGGCTACAAGGGGATGCCTGGCACAAAAAGGGGGGGGCCCGGGACAAAGGGGGTCCCCCCACAAAAGGGGCCCTGGCTTCAAAAAGGGGCCCCGGGGTGCAAAAAGGGGGCCCCGACCAAAAGGGGGCCCTGACTAAAGGGGTCCCGGGTACCTACAGATCCCCCGGCTACCCCACAGGGGTCCCCGGCTACCCAAAAGGGGCCCGGGTACAAGGAAAAGGGGGGCCCGGCTCAAGGGGGGGGGGGGGGCTACAAGGGGGGCCCTGGCAAAAAAAGAGCCCTTCTACAAGGGGGGCCCTGATACAAAAGGGCACGGCACCTACAGGGGGGCCCCGACTACCTACAGGGGGCTTCCAAAAAGGGACCCCCCACAAAAAGGGCCCCGGCTACCAAAAAGGGGGGGGGGGCCCGTCTCCTGAAAGGGGGGGTGGTACAAGGGGCCCCTGACTACAAGGGGGGCCTTGGCTACCTAAAAGGGGGGCCCCTAAAAACCCCCCAAAAAAGGGCCTGACTACAAAAGGGGCCCTGAGTACAAAAGGGCCCTGGAAACCCACAGGGGGCCCCTGACTACCCAAAAAGGGGGGCCCCTGGCAACCCCCAAAGGGGGGGCCCTGGCTACCAAAAGGGGGGGTTTCCCCTGGCTACAAAGGGGGCCCTGGCTACAAAGAGGGCCTGGCTACAAAGGGGGGGCCCGACTACCCAAAGGGGCCCTTTGGGTACAAAGGGGGGGGCCCTGGTACCCAAAAAAGGGGGGCCCCACAAACAAGGGGGCCCTGGGTCCTAAAACTGGGGCCCCGATACAAAGGGGGCCCTGGGTACCTAAAGGGGTGGGGGCCCGACACAGGGGGGCCCCCGGGTACCAAAGGGGGCACTGACTACCCACCCGGGGGAGGCCCCCCCGACAAGGGGGGGCCCTGACTACCTAAAGGGACCCTTGACTACCTACAGGGGGCCCTGCCCCACAAAGGGGCCCTGGCTACCAAAACAAAGGGGCCCTGACACCTACACGTGCTAAAGGGGGGGGGGGGGAAAAGAAAATTTCCTGCACCCCACCTAAAGGGGACCCCTAACTACCTGTATACTACCTAAAGGGGACCCCAACTGCCTGCAAAATACCCTAAAGAGGGCCTTAACTGCCCCGTATACTACTTCATGGGAAAACCCTAAATGCCTGAAACTACCCCTTTCAGCCTAAATAAAGGGGGCCCAACTACCTCAGCTTACCTAACGGAAAACCCCCACCTACAAAGAGGGCCCTTTCCTTTTGCCTACCCACCAGGGGCTTGTCTACCTACCTGGTAAAAAAATTTAGAGGGGACAGCCCCCTAGTTTTTTAGCATTACTCCAGGGGGGTTTGTTTTTTCCCCACCCTCCAACCCCCCAGGATACCCGCCTCTAAATTATGGCTTTACCGCCTCCCACCCCTGGAATTTTTTAAGAGGTGGGAAAGAAAAGAATGCTGGAAAATTGAGGATTCCAGATTTTGTGGTAATTTTGCGGGATAGTTGTGGCCGGGACAATTTATCTGGCGTGGGAACGGATGCAGGGAAAAAAGGGGAATTTTAAAACGAATCATGAAAAAGAGAACGACTCCCAGATAGGCTCTCGGGGAGCCCTGGGTGAAAGGGGGATTTTTCTATATTGGATCAGTCTGTATTTCCCGTTAATGTGATGGGCCCGAGTGGTGTCTGCCTCAGTGGGCTCTATATGGAGTGTTGTAGGGTTTACCTGACGGTGTTGGACCTTATATGGGGTGTGTTGGTTATATCGGCTCCCGTAAAGCCCAGCGTACAGGTCCCCCCGATTTTACCCGTGATAAGGGTTTCCTTTTACTTTCTTCGGTGTTTAATTTAGGAGGGGGGTGCACCAAGGGGGAAAGTGGGGGGGGATATTTTTGTGGTGAGGGGGGTATTTTTATGTGGGTGGGGGGGATATTGTATGTGGGGGAGGGGGGTATTTATGTAGGTGGAGGGGGGTAATTTTATGTTGGGGGGGGGGTATTTTAGTGGGGGGAGGGGGATATTTTGTGGGGGAGGGGGATATTGTATGTGGACAAAGGAGGGGGAAAAGAAAATGGATATTGAGGGGGGTATGATGTGGGGGAGGGGGGGATGGATGGGGCACTAGCCCTTGGCAGAAGCTAGACGACAAAATTGTACTACATTGTACTACACAAAAAAAAGTTTCGTTTTGCACACGAAATTTTGGGAAAAATGGGCGCGTTTAAAAGTCCGAGAAGCCCGGTAAAATTTCACGAAGTAGGGGGCCCCCCCAAAATCAACCCCGTGGGGCCCCAACCCCCCCTCCGACATGGTTTTCTGACACCCATATTAGTTTGCGACCCACCTTTATGGGCTGGCTTCTCCCGGTACAGCTGCAGTTGGGTGGGTGGCTGTTCCCACGTTCCAGGTCCAGGTTTTACCAGGCCTATTAAAAGCCTGTCTCTCCAGGTAATCAGGGGACGTGGTCTGCTACCTGAGTGTGGCGTAGCAGAGGAGCTGGAGACAGAGGCTCTGGCCCCCTAGGGGGTTGAGGGAATCCTAAATGTGTGCGTTGAGCATACCGTGTTTTGTGGGTTTGGATGGTAGATCCAGACCACTGATAGACAGGGTCTATATCTGTACGTAAGTTAGTGGCTAGACGGCCTGAGGTTTCATTTGTTTTGTTTTAAATAAAACCATTTGCCTCAATAAAGCTGGCTGAGGTCAGTTGAAAACTATTTCCTTGGAGTCAGAGTTACATTTGTGCCATTCTGCTTACCAAAGAGGTGATGCGCAGAGCTAAAGACCCCCTGAGACTGTCCAAGATGGCGGCTGGACAAGTGTGAGTCGTCACAATATATATTGACAAGCAATATGTAAGTATAAGGGTATGTTCACACGGCTTAAATTGGGACGTATATCGGCCCGTATTTCGTGCCGTACTGCGCTCAATATGGGCCGAGATATGTCCCAGTCATTACGGTAATCCACAGTTCTCATAGAGAACTATGGATTATGCCTCCTCTCCCCGCTCGCACAATACGCCGATGGGGGAGATAAGTGACATGTCAATTACGCCCTGCAATTATGCCATGTGAACATACCCTTATATGACATTTTTTAAATAAAAACTTGGGTTGATGTTTATTTATTATTTTTATTTTTTTAAAAATTGTCCCATGTACATTGCTTCCTGGTTTGTCTCTCTAACTTCCCCTCTGTGATCTCTGATAGCATGGCAGTGAGGATTGCTTAACAATTTCTTCCAAGCCCACTGAGACATCAGAGATGTTAATGTTATCAGCAGGACTTGATAAGTTCGAAGAAAGCTTGTTTTTTTTGCAGTAGAAGTTGTATTTTTCAATGGTTTCATCAAATGTATCCTATAATTTATTGAGAAAAACAAAAATAATCTTAGTGCGGTAGAACGGGGAAGAAAACGCAGTTGCGCCATTTTTGCAGGTAAGCAATTATATTCTGTAGACAAGCATGATTTTGGTAAGAGCAAATTTATATTGTTTTGCTTGTAAATTATTTTGACTACTTTTAAAAAAATAAACACTTTCTCAGAACAATAAAACTTAGGGCCACATGTATGAAAACTGTCTAGGGTGGGATTATTTTGGATAGAAAGGGTCCCTATAAAGTGAAATAAAAGGGGTTTTTTGGGTTTATGGGAAAAGAGTTTAGGGGG
>JAODAL010053685.1:0-25112 GCA_025379985.1 Phyllomedusa bahiana
TTTTTTTAGAAAGGTTTCTTAATGTTGTGGGAAAGGAGGTGGAAGTAGTTGAGGTTTTCAGTGTGGGAGGGTAAGAACAGGGGAAGGGGAAGCTATGGGAAATTTCCCATTTGCCAGCGGCGGGTGGGTCTGAGGGGAGACAAAAGGTGTTTGATTGATTAGGGGGAGGGCCAGTGATGATTTTGGGGCAGGAGGGGAGTTTTTGGGAATTGGGGTGCTGTTTGAGTTGAGGAGTTGGGAAAAAAGGGGGGTTCTTGGATACCTTGCGTTTCCCATTTCAGGTTTTCAATTTGCTGGTATCAAAGGGCCTGTTTTGCCATGAAAAAGTGGAGTTCCTTAAACTGCCTTATAAGCTCAGGGGGGGAAAGATAACACCAAATTCCATTGCCGAGTCATGAATGCTGCAGGGGGTGAAGGAAGGGGGAGGGGGTGAAGCAGAGAGGTTGAGGGGGAGAGGGAGCGTCTCAAAAAAAGGTTTACTTCAAATAATAAAAACATTACAAAACAAAGGTACTCATATACAAAGGCAGGACAGGAACTCATTTTTTACATGCACCTTCTCCAGCCCCCTTGAAAAAGCTCTTTTATGTTTCCCTGGGTCCTCAGATAAGAAGTGTAAACACACGCAAAAATGACACCCAGAATTTCAGGCGCTTTCCTGGGGGGTTGTTGTCTAAAAAAATGTAAAACTGTCCAACGGGAAGCTAAGGGGGGACTTGAGCCAATTGTGATTAGCTCTACGGGCTTCACTTTTCTGGTAATAAAATCCCAACATTTATTTAAGAAAAAAAAAAGTGGATTAAATAACCCATTTTGGGGGTGGAGGGATCCCACCATCAAAATTACATCGTGGCCCAAAAAACAGAATCCCTTTAAAAAGGAGGTCAAGTTTAAAGGCCCCATATTTCTGGAGGTGACATAGAAGGCCACCAATATTTTTTTGGGCCAGGGTTGTCCAAATTCCTTAGATTTGGCCCTGGAAATTGGGAACGGGAGGATAAAATTCCCGAAAGCAATGTGGGTCTACTAGAAAACAATTTTTTCATTTACCAAATTTACATTAAAGGTTCCCAGTTTGGCGATTATTTATCGGGAACAAAAAAGTGGGAAAAATCGGGGCCAAACGGTATTTTACGTTGAATCGGAAATTTTTTTTTTTTTAGATCACGCGGATAATTTAAGGTTTTAAAAAAATTGTGCCCATAATTTTTAAAAAATAATTGCGCCCCATTTTTCGGGTTTGCTTCCTGGTCATTTTTGTTGGCGGGCCAGGGGCCAAATCAGCTTTACCAGAATAGGAGCAGGAATGAAGATGTGGTGTGCGAAACGTTCCCCATGGGAACTTTGGGAAATGGTGTATGGTTGCTATTGGCTGGGAAAAAAATATCACATGAAACCTCGTTTTGACATTGAACAAACAGCCTTACTTGTTCATTGATCAATTGTGTTTTTCGTCAATTCTCATAGCGGTTAGGGAACGTGTTGCTTTTCTGGCCTCTGTCCAAAAGCCATAGCAAAAAAGCTCAGGAGGGGAAAAAAAAAATTATTCTTATTTTTTTCAAACAAAGGAGGGGGGGACAGCTCTACTTTTTAAGCTGTTTGATCCCTTAGGAAAAAGTTTGGTTAGATCAGAGATTGCGATTTTAGGTAGTTAGCAGGAGAAAAATTTTAAAGGGAAGAACTCCTTTACCGCTGTAAAATAAGTTCTCGGGGGGTTGAGGGAGGGGGAGGTGCGGGGGAGAGGGGGCGGCGGGCCTGAACAGGGACAAAAGCCTCTATAAAAAAAAGGATAAAACTGGGTGTTGTTTACAGCAAAAACTTTATTTAGGGGGGGGGGAAACATTGCATTTGCCTTAATATTAGGAATAAAGATCTTTTTTTCTAGTAAAAAAACTTGCAGGTCTAAATTTGTTAGGTTGCAAAAAAAACTAAAAAACTCACTTTATATTATTCAGTAATACCATTTCAGGATAGTTGTTCTTTTTTCTAATTTTGGCCCAGTATTCCCAGGGGAGTGTTGATATAGCCCCCTTTGCCCAGGTTTAAAATTTTGAAAAAATACCAGGCAATTTTTTGTTGTCCACCAACAAGGTTGATAGGTGCCAAAAAAATACCTTTTATTATTTATTTTTTCCCCGGTATACATTTCAGGAACCAGGTGTTTTTTTCACTTTTTTGGTCCAGTCAAAAAGCTTTGTTGATAGGATCTTATTTGCAGTTAAAAAATTTTTGAAAATTCAGGCACATTTTTGTAGGTCACCCACAGGTTGATAGGTGGCCAAAAAAAAAAAAAAGGACCCTTTATTTTATCTCGTATTAAACAAATTTTCAAGGAATACGGTGTTTTTTTTTTCACTGTGGCGCCCAGGCCAGGCTGTGGTGGATAGGAGGGCCACTTGCCGTTTAATTTTGAAAATTCCAGGATAAATACCTTTTGTAGGGTTACCCACAGGTTGTTACTGCAATAGGTTGCCGAAAAAAAATTACCTTTTATTTTAATCGTATATTTTGCAGGACAGGAGTTTTTTATTCCAACTTTTGGTTCAGTCAAGCTTTGTTGGATAGATTCTACCTTTGGAGTTTTAAAAAATTTGAAATACAGGGCAATTTAGGTAAGTTCAACCAAAAAAAGGGTGAAATTGATAGGGTTGCCAAAAAAATACCTTTTTATTTATCCGTATTAACATTTTTCAGGAAACAGGGTGGTTTTTTTTTCACTTTTTTTGGGGTCAAGTCAAGACTTTGTTCATAGGAAAGGCTAACTTTTGCTGTTAATATTTGGGGAAAAAAAAAAGCAAAATTATTTAGAAGGTCAACCCACCGGGTGGGATAATTGATAGGTTTTTGCCAAAAAACAATAACCTTTTATTATTTTCCCGGTATTATTATTTCAGGGGGGGGGGGGGACAAGGTTTGTTTTTTTTCTTTTTTTGGTTAGGCAAAAGCCTTTTGTGGATAGATTTACTTTGCATTTAAAATTTTGGGAATACAGCAAATTTTGTAGTCACCACAAGGGTTGATAGGTTGCCAAAAAATACCTTGTTATTAATCCCGTATTTTTACATTTCAGGGGGGACAGGAGGTTTTTCTTCAACTTTTTGGGTCATTTTCAAGCTTTGTTTGATATGATTTACTTTTGCAGTTAAATAAATTTTGGAAAAAATCCTGCATTATTTTGTTAGGTTCACCCACAGGGTTGAAATTGATAGGTGGCAAAGAATACCCTTTTATTATTCTACGATTAACATTTTCATACCAGGGTGTTTTTTCACTTTTTGGTCAGTCAAAAAATTTGGTTTTCATAGCGCTACTTTGCAGTTGAAATTTGAATACACAATTTTTAGTAGTTTCAACCAACAGGGGTGGAAATTGATACGGTTTTGCCAAAAACAAAATACCCCTTTTATTTAATCCCGTTATTACATTTCAGGGGGACAGGGTGTGTTTTTTTCACCTTTTTGGTCAGTCAAAGGCTTTGTTGATTAAGATTCCCTTTTTGCAGTTAAATTTGAATTTAAAGCTAATTTTGGTGTCCACCATACTGGGGAAAATCTGATTAGGTTCCAAAAAATAAAAAATTAACCGTTGAATTTTTATTCCCGGTATTAAAATTGCAAACCAGGTTGTTTTTTTTAAATTTCACTTTGGGGTCAGTCAAGGCTTTTTGTTTCATAACAAAGCTCTTTTGCAGGTTAAAATTTGTATCCAAGGGCAATTTAGTAGTACATCAGGTTGAATTGGATAGGTTGCCAACATAAAATTTACCCTTTTTATTAATCCCGTAATAACATTTTTCAAGATTACAATGTTTTTTGTCCACTTTGGCGGCAGGCCAGCTTTTGTTTGATTAGAGCGAACCCTTGGAGTTAAATTTTGACAATTTCCAGAATTTGTTGTTTTGGATTTTGGGAGGGATTTGAAGAATAAGCTGTTGAAATTTGCGTCTTTTAATAAAGAAGGGGACTTTTCCAAAAAACTCTTCAACTTTTTAACCTTTCTCAAATTTTTAAAACTGTTCGAAATCTGGAGCGAAAAAAAAAATTTTTTGGTGGTAAAAGCGGAGCAAAGAGGGGGGTAGGACATGGAAGGTCGGAGGTACGGAGAGGGGGAAAAGGTGTCCTTCCAGTGGCTGGTGACCAAAATAAACCCCCAGGCTCGCCCAGCGGGGATTTTCATCAGTTAGCAGGGGGACTGTCAAGGGCCTGTCCATCCTGGGTTCAAGGGGCCCTGTTGGGAAATCTCTGTAACGGGGGGAAAATAAGCGTCGGCCCAATCTGTCCTTTCAGTGGGGTTAATGGCGCAATCCATGCATCCCCACGGGCAAGGGTCTTACCCTCTCATTTCCTCCCCCAGTCACAGGGCCCCCCCACAATGTCGTCATTCAGGCAATCATTCAGGATCCGTTCAACATGGAAGGACGCCACAAAATGTTCAACACTTCGCTTGTACCCCCACCACTGATGGATTTTAAATCCATTTTTTTCTGAAGGAACCCTCTTTGATGAAAAAATGCGGGTTTTGGGGTCCAGAAGGCAAGTTAAAAAGATTCAAGGGGGGCCCAAAAGAGGATGGATTTTTTGTGTTCTGCTCAGGGGACGGGGCAGTTAACTGCTTGCCATCAGCGACACAGGAGGATAATGGAAGCGGTTCAATCGGGCAAAAAAAATCCCGGGTGGTTCGGGCAAAAAAAAAAAACGCCTTGCAGTTTCCCTCTTTGCTTGTTTTAGGGCCCGCAAAGCTCCTGGATGCAGGGGGGGGACTGGGTTCAGGGACGGACGACACAGGTCCAGCCTGTGTTGAATGATGGTGATGACTTACTTGGGATTCCATGTTGTTTCTTTTCAAGGGAAAAAAATTTTGGCTGGAGAGACGCTTTTCATCCACTGGACGCGGAGGAAAGGGGGACGATTGTGGTAGTTGTCAGTTACGGTTTCCCGCTCAAAAAAAATAAAAGGGGGAGGGCGGTCGCAGGAAAATAGTCTGTGATTGAAGTTCCGCTGCACGGGTCCAGCGGAAAAAAAACCCGCTCCCTTGGCTTTATCGCCGTCAGAAAAGGTTTCCAGGACTCCTCAAACCCCCCCCTAACTCCCGGGCCTCTTTGGAAGCCAAGGCCTTGATTCACCCAGGCGAATGGTCATATGCCGCCCCTTTGCAATTTAAAAAACGCATAAAGTAGGAAGGGCAAAGAAACTTAGGTGTTTTAACCAACACCCAACATTGTCTAGTCCACTTGCAGCGAATATTGCATTGACGTTGAAATTGGGAGGGCCAAACCCACTTGGCCAAAAAAAAGGGCCAGGGGAACCGACGCTGGGGGTGCCTAACAACCACTGGTCACCACCTTGTCTCGCCTCCTCTCTCCGGCCACCACCAAGCGTTTTTTCAGGTGCCCAATGTCTCTCAGGAGGTCATGGATTCAGGGGAATCAGCTTCGCTTCAAGCCTCCAACCGGGTCGGCCCGGAATTTACCACCAAGGCACAAACAAGAAGGGGAACCCAATTCCTAACCCCCTTCTCCTTCCGCCAGTTGATGAACCTGCACGCCTGTACAAAGGCGGGGGCCAGGGTCTAGCCAGCCAGCCTTCTGGTCTTCAGGTTTGGGAGAGAAGGAAAACACTTTAACCCCAATAAAAAAAAAACCCATCCCAAAAGGGCCCAAAAGCTGATGTTCGGCAATTGACCAGGCTTTTTGGCTTGGAAAAATTGTTGGGGCCTTTTCCGTTTGGTGGGGACAATGGGCTGGGTTCCGCAAAAAGATCATTTTTGGGGCCCTGGCCTGGCCCCCCATAAACCAAGGATTGCTGAAGGCAGGGGGATTTTCTTTGCCAGAAACAAAAAGCCGTCCATGCCCTTGGAGGCACCACGGGTGTATCTAAAAATTTCAAGCGCGTTGTCTTTGCATTCTGTGGCCGGGAAAAAAAAGTCCATTGTTCTGGACCCATACCCGGGGGGGGACACATGGGGACTCGTATGCTCGGCCAAGGGGCGCTATAATCATCTGTGGAACAGTCAACGGGTGAGCTGGGGGTGGGATGTCTTCTTGGGGGTGGACAGTGGGGGCTCTCAGGGGCTAGGCGATGCTTCTTCAAAAACGGCCCAAGATGGGATGGTATGGCAGGGTTCTTTTCCCCCAAAGGTCCTTGTGGCAATCACGTGCCCCAGAGAAAACAGGACCATGTTAAAAAATTTTAATCTGTTGGACGGGCTCTTCCGCACGGAGGACGAGCGGCTGGTGGGTGAACAAGAAACTTTGTGGGCCAGGGGCCAAAGGGTGGTGTTCGATAAAAACGGGCGAAAATATTGCTGGGCCGGCCCTAAAAGGGTATCGGGTAGGCTGGAAAGCTCAATCCCTTGCCTGGCAACATACTCATGAACCTTGGTCGTTCCAGAAAATTTCTAAAATGAAGGCCTACCGGGTCTGGGACTGGCCTGGTGGAGGAAAGGCTTCGAAGTCTAGTTTTTTCGGCACTTCCGCCGTGTCGCAACCCTGCTTCGTCCCCAACCTGGCTTGGTTTTTTTTAAACAGGCGTCAGGGCTCGGGGCCGCCCGTCAAATTACCGTCTAATGTAGGACGTGTGGGCCATCCAGCTGATTCCCTCCCCCTCCAACCTTGATCCAAAGCGAATTTGTGGCAGGCAGCGCAAATTTTTGTCATTAAGCAGTAAAAACAAGACAACAATGGCTGGACAAAACAAAACAGCGGTGCGGACTCAGGGGGTGTTGAGGCCACCGAGGAGTGGAGGGGGGCAGGTTTGCAAAGGGGAGCTATTGCACCATTTCCTTGGCGGTTTTTTGAAGGAAAAAGGGTCCCCTCCCAAAAACAAATTTGTTCAGGGCGGGGGGGACAAATTGCCCTTTGTCAGCATGGAAAGATGTGGTGATCTAAGTTTCTGGAAGATCGTTGGACACTCTGAAAAACAACAGGTTCCCGCCAGAGGGGGGAGGAGGGGGAGGAAACGGGAAAAAACAAGCTGCGGGACCACGGAGCTTTTCTCTCGTTGAATCCCAACATGGGACCCCACAGGAAAATTTTCACAATTTTCATCGGGTCTTTTCATTTTAGGCCAGGGGTGTTGGGGGTCCAGGGTAGTGCCCCCAAAAGGCGGGAGCATCAGGCTCTTCGGGGTGCCTTTTTCATCTCAGGCAAAAGGTCAGGGCTGTGTTTGAAAGCTGTGAGGGAGGAAAAGCGGAGGGAGGAGGAGGAGGTATTCCTAGACACGATACGTTTTACCGACTGTCCTGGCCTTGGAAAAGAGGTTGGTTTGCGAATTTGAAGGGGCGGGGGGGAGGAAGATTGGGGAGGGAACGATCAGTTGCTAGTGCCTCTCGACCAGGGGGAGGCTTGGATAAATCAAAGGCTCAATTTTTCTCACATGGGAGTGCTTGGATTTGCTCCATTTCCTCCAAACCCCCCCACCCCCATTTGAATCCCTTCGATTTTAAAGGGGCCATCAAAAATGAAAACAACAGTTACCTGGGTGGGCCCAACCCTCTGGGAAATCCCCCGGTAACAAAAAAAAACAAAAAACTCAGCCCACGTTCCTTATTCACCCCAACCAAAAAAATAGAGGAGTCAATTGCAGAAAAAATGGAGGGACTTGCTGATTGGATCAAAAAAACTGGAGACATCTTTGTTGTGTTCTTGCCTTCCAACGTTCCTCAAAATGTTTCCGGTGGAACTAAACGTCAGCGGGGGGGGAAGTGGGGGACCAGCCGTAGAGTGCCAAGTAGCCGTTAGGCGGGCAGGCAAGCAGGCATCGGTGGGGCAAGGGGAAAAGGCTAATATGGGTGGGACCTCTGGAAAATTCCTTTAATTTACCACCTCCACCATAGCATTTTGGCTTTGCAAGGGGGCCACACATTCCAAAAACACAGAGGACCAGGTGGCCTTAAGCTTTCAGGGTGCACGGGGACTAAAATCTGCGGGTCTCAAAAAACACGATGTTTTTTTGGATGTGTTCCGGGGAAAACTCAATTAGGACATTCTGGGTTTCCAAAATAAAAATGACAAAAATGGTTCCGAGTTGCTCGCACGGGCCCAATAGGAGGGTGTTGTCCTGCCCGCAGCCAGGCAATCATATCTGGAGGGACCCTTTCCCACGGCACAGCTGGGAAGGAGTCATTACAGGGGACAAAAGGCATTCCGGCTTTCCACGGATAAAATGTGGATCGTTTTGGCTTTTCATCCAAGCATGGATCAGGTAGGGATTTCCTTTCTTGTTGATGTTGTGGCCACAATTGCCCCCGAGGGTAGGATTTAGGTTGCCGTCTATTCACAATCCGCTTCAAATACAGGGAAAATGGTTCTTCTTGGGAAAAAAACTTTTTTTTTAAAATTGATTTCATTTCTTAATGCCAATTTTTATTCTCTTTTTTCCCAAAAAAGGTTCCATTTGGCTGGTATTTGCTTGTGGGAGGAGAATGTTAAAAGGGGACAGCAAGGTTTAAATGGAACAACCACCGGATTTTTTTCCATTTTACCTCAACCTTTATTCTTTGAAGTTTTTTCAGCAATTGTCAAATTGGGTTTTTTGGGGAGGGGTCATGTTGCTGGTGAGATACAGGCTATTAATTATGGGTTCCTTTGGAACAGAAAAAATGTGGTTCTAAAGGTTGGCATTTCCCATTCCACATTTTTTAATTGTGGCTTTGAGAAGGTTTTAAAATTTAATAAATTTTTTTTGGGGTTTTCATGTTTGCTGTGAGATAGTTGCCAAGCCAAATTAAAAATCATGGTTCCTTTGGAACAAAAGGGAAATGGGTTTTGGTAGGCTTTTAAAGTGGTGCATATTCCTTCCCACAATTTTTTAAATAAAAAAACGTGGCTGAGAAGTCCATTTTTATAAAAATTTTTTGGGGTCATTGGCTGTTTGAATAAAAAAATGCAGGGCAATACTTATACCTGGTCTATTCTATAAAAAAAAAAATTTGTTTTTCCTACACCAGGGGACATTTGTCTTCCAACAAAATTTGTTCCCAAAAAAAGTGGGCTCAAAGGGGGGTCTTGCTTTGAATTTTTTTTTGGGGGCTTTTTTTGCTGTGAATTTGGCAGCTTTTACTAAACAGGTCCTAATTATAAAAAAAAAAAAATTTTTTTTTTTCTAACAGGGGACATTTGTTCTTTCAACAATTGTCAAAAAAAAAGTGGCTTCAAGGGTCATGTTTTGAAATTTTTGGGGGCGCAATTTTTTGCTGTGACTGCAGCTTAATTAAGGTTTTCCTCTATTATTAAAATAAAAAAAATGTTGTTTCTAAACCAGGGGGATTCCAATTTGGTTCTTTCACAATTTCAAAAAGGTGGTTTCCATGGGTCCTGTTTTGAATTTTTGGGGGGCCATTTTTGCTGTTTTGATAACCTGCGCTATTTATAACAGGGGTTTTCCTATTATAAAAAACATATGTTGTTTTTTTTCTAAAAAAACAAGGGCACAATTTGTTCTTTTCACCAAATTTGTGTTCAACGGGAAGTGGCTCAAGGTTTTGTGGTGCTGTCAGAAAAAAACCAGGGAAATTTAGGTTTTAGGGGAACCACTGTTTAATGGGGACACATTATTTGCAAAAATGAACTTGTTTTTTGGCAAAGGTATTCTTTAACATTAAGCTATAAAATTCCCCTGTATTTGGGAGGGGGGGGACCAAACCCATTTAAATTACAAAATTAAAAAAAACGAGAAACAAAAGGAAATTTGTGGGAATTCCAAATCTATTTTTAAACAAAAAAATTGTTTCTAGAAATTAAAAAAAAAAACAAAATAAAAAACTACTTAACAAAAAAAAAAAAAATTGGCCTGTAAAAAATAGTAGCTGGTTAAAAAAAAAAATTCCCTCTGAATTGAAACAACCAAGGGAGGTTAACCGGGAATAAAACTTGGACCAGATGTTAGGTTTATTTCAGGGGACATGGGAAAGGTAATGGAGCACGGGGAAACAAGGAGAAACCAAAAAGTAACAGAGACCAATTTCCTACATAGCCCAGTTGGGTAAAAAATGGAGGAAAAAAAGAATGAGCCAAGGAAAAAGGGGCACCTGGGGTTGGACAAAACAAGGGAGCGTTTTTACCACAGTATTTTTCCCAAGTGAAGCTTCCAATTGGTTCCACACTTCAATATGAAGGGGGCAAGCGTACCAGTGTCTTGGAACTGTGTTTTACTGAAGGGAAGGGGCTGAGGAGGGTCTTACCTACACTTTCCGCTTCCGCCCATTCTGCTTTCAGCAACGACAGATTTCGTTGCTGGCGTCCTAAGGGCAATTTTTTACGTGTTAAATAGATGGACGGGGGAAGCCAGCCTGGGCTCTTCACCGCAACCCCACTGGTTTAACTGGGCCATGGCTTGGCTGACCCCTGCTATTGGTTAATAAGATGGGACCAGGAACCATAGCCTGGTCTCTCACCGCACCCAATGTAAAAAGTTTTGGCAGCTGGGGATATAACTCCTGTTAACAGGCTGGCATTGATTGGGCCAGCACTGGCTCTCCCACCGTTTCGGGGCCATTCAAGAAGAGCTTCAATTTTTAAAAAAAAAAAATTCAGATTTTGGAAATAAAAGGAGATTTCTGTGGGTAAAGTAGTGGTTCAAAAAGGGTGGTCAGGGGGGGGCTTTGGACAACACAAAAAAATTGGCCACAATTTGGAGGCTTAAATAAAAACCATTTTATTGGGCTGGAGTTCCAACTATTGGGGTAGCTTTTTATAGAAATCCTCCAGGGGAGTTCTGTACCTTAACCCAAGACGGGGGAAGGGATTTGGAGGGAAAAAAAATGAAAAACACCATTGACTTGATTGGGTGGGAATCCCACTCTTCAGAAAAAGGCCTGGAGGGGCAAATTGTTTTCTCAAAACTAAGGAAAGTTGTTCTGGGGGATTGATTAGGACATTTGTAGTACATATGGGGGTGTGCCGGAGAAATTAACAAACATCTACAGTGTAAATAAAATTACTTAAAAACAATGCCAGGGGGACGGGGTGGATGTTGTATTAAGTTTCACAATTGGAAAAAAAAGCAAAAAATGTTTATTAAATGGTTAAAAAAACCTATAAACATAAAAAACTTCCTAACTAACATTTCTGTTAAAAAACAAATGTCAGGTTACAAAAAAAAAAAAATATACTTAAATGGGACAGTCACTGTTTACAAAAAATAGGCATAGTGCACTTTGTGAAAATCAGTGGGTTTTTCAAAGGGTTACAGGGGTCATGCTGGGTGGCAGGGACCCAGGGGGATAGGTTATGTCCAGTTGTGAAAAAAACACTATAATGGTTGGTTGAAAGCACTATCCCTTTTTTGCGGGCATTTTTAAATGAGGGGGGTCATGCAGGTTCTGGGGTTTGCTGTGGTAACAGGGAACAGTGTATAGGGTTCCAATGTTCAGTGAAAAAACTAAAAAAAAAATGGGTGGTTCAAACAGGACTCCTTTTCCGGCCCAATTTTTAAAATAGTTGGGGGTTCCAGAACAGGTTTAAATGGTTTCATTTTTACTGCGGTCCAGGACAGGTTATCGGTTCATGGGTTTTTTCCAGTTCCAATTAACTAAATATTGGTGTGTTTCAAAAAGGGGGGGACTCCGTTTTTTCTTGGCACTTTTTAAAAATCTGAGGGTCCGAAAAAGGGTTTTAATGGTAATATTTTGTGTGGTGTTAAACAGAAAATAAAAAAAAACAGGTATAGTCAAATGTCAGGTTCAAAAAAAAAACTTAAAATGGTGGTTGAAAATGACTTCCTTTTCCAAGTAACTATTTTTATCTGTGGGGGTGTTCAGAATAGGGATTTAATTGGTTCATACTGCGGTACAGGAAGTTATAGTTAATGTTCCCAGTTCAAAACAAAAATAAATTTGGTGGTTGAAAAAAAGGGGATCCTTTTCCCGGCACTTTTTAAATCTTGGGGGGGGTCATATGAAGGTTTTGGGGGTAATGCTGCGGGGGGGTCCAGGGGGAACAGGTATTATTCATTGTTTCCAGGTCAAGTAAAAAAAAATGGATGGTTTTCAAAAATGCATAACTTGTTGCTTGGCAACATTATAAAATTTTTTGTGGGTCGATGCAGGGTTTAAGGGTTTTCATTTTGGTGTGGTTTTGCAAGACAGGGGATAGTGACCATTGGTCTTGTGATTTTTTTTTTTTCTTGTGGCCTTTTATAAAACCCTAATTGTCTTGCCTTTTAGGGATGTAAGGCACGTATACGGTTTTTGTGTTGTGGTGTTAAATTTTCATGGCTTTTCTCCATCCTGTTTTAGGGTGTAAGAATTGAAGGTGTTGTTCCTCTCCCATATAGGTCTTTAATGGGTCATCTGCGAATATTATTATCGGGACTATCGGAATATTTTTCTTATTGAATCATCTTTGGATATCGACTATTGGACCCCCGAGTTTGACCGATAGTTTCAAACGTAACTCGGCTCATATCCACTACTAAAGGAATAAAAAAAATTTACCAAAAAAGTAGAAATTTTTTAAATGAAGGGGATTTGGACTGGTTTCCATGTTGATTTTAGCGTCATTAAAATCCTTGGTTATCCTGATGGGGCACCCGCCATGCTTCAGTTCATACCAATTGATGTAATTGGGAACATCAGGATTTTAGGGCTGGTTCAGTAAAAAAAAAAAAAGGGATAAAACAAAGTTCAAATTTCTTTTGAGCAAGGATTCCTATTGGTAGTGATGTCCAAAAATTTCCAGAGGCTTTTTAAATGTCGTTTACTGCTAAAGTAAAAAAAATCCTTCTGGTAGTTGGAGTATACTTTTAAAGCGAAGAAAAAAAACAAGGCTGGATATATTTCCGTTGGAAACGTTTTCCGACCATGTGGAAAAAAAAAATAAACCACACCTTGTATTCTGATTTAAAAAAAAGTTTGTGGAATATAACAAACCTTAAAGGCAATTTTATATTGAAATTATCCAATGGATGGGAGTAATATGTGCAGCATATGGTCAACATGGTTGTACTTAAATATTACTAATTTGCTCTGGGACAATGCAAGATTATCTGGGACCATGCAACCGCTGGGAACCCTTGGGGGGAAACAGGGAAAATTGGGATAATAAAAACCTAAAAAAAAGTGCGGGAAAAAAACCAATTTAGCAAAAGCGGGGGGGGGGGGTGGGGGAAACCAGCCAATTTCAATAACACTTCTTTGCCCAGATCAGCTTCTGATCACATTCAGTGGAGGACCCAAAGATGAAGCCCAAGTGCCCTTAGTTGTCACCTATAACCGACAGCTGAAGATCCTACGAAGTATTGCTAGGGAACTCCAACCTGTGATACATAGGGACAACAGACTCAAAGACATATTCCCAGTCCCCCCTCTCCTTTCCTTTCAGCAACCACCAAACCTGCGGCGTATTATTGTCCAGTGTGTTCTGAAGGCCCCAACTGAAAATGGCAAGTCACCCTGCCTGCAGAACAGGTGCAAGACCTGCAGGCACATCCACACCACTGACAGTGTACCTGTCCCACAGTCACAACAGGTGCACAGAATTAGGGGGACATTTTCCTGCAGGTCTTCCAATGTGGTGTATCTGATTATGTGTGTGGTGTCCCACCTCAGGCCTCTATGTGGGGAAAACAGGGCAGAGATTTAGGCAGCTGATGAACTTGCACCAATTTACTATCACTAACAGCAGAACAGATCTCCCAGTGGCCGCACATTTCTCTGGAGAAGAAAGCTCTGTTGAAGATTTCCGGGCTGTGGTTTTAATGGGACATTTCAAAACGAAGAGGAAGAAATGGGAAAATAAGCTAACGCAAAAAATTAAAACTTTGCAATTTGGGGTCAGTGTCATGCTAGCTTCGTGTTGCCCTATATGTGAAGGCCACAATCTATCCCCTGACAGCGAATAGATAACAGCAAGAGCTAATGATGCTCTTGTCACGCCTCAGCAGTTTGAAGATTGTTTATTTCTTGACCTGTTGTGAAAAATACTTTTCTGCTTATAATATTATTATCATTTTATGTTTAGGTCTTTGTGGACCCCAGGTCTTATGTGTATAAAAAGTCTGTGAATTTTCAGTTCTTGTATAACATCTTGTCAATGTTGACGAAGAGAACTAGTGCTCTCGGAAACTTACCATCATATTTACTCACTTAGCCTCTCAGAGGTATCACCTGACTTCTTCACTCTTCTATTGTTAATACAGACTGATATTGGTTTCTGGGGTGCAGCCAAACCATAATTACAATTTACACTATTTGCAGAAGATATGACATGTAAATAGGAGGATTTGTGGTCCTAAAGTTGCTAATGTTTGAAATTTCTTTTATAAGAGGGTTATCCCAAAAAACTTGACTGTACAAAGTACTGGGGGCCAGACCAGCAATTGATTGCAATTAGATATGGGTGAATTTCTAAAAAATTCGGTTCGCCAGATTCGCCGAATTTTCCGCAAAAATTCTTTTCGAATTGCATTAGAAAATGTCACGGACGCCCCTGCGACCACTGTCCCGGGTCGCAGGCGCGCCCGTGCCCCTGCTTCCAGAGGAGCCCCGTCCCGCACGTCGGGCTCGGGGTCTGCCCGTGTCCCGGCCCCTGTCAGCGTTCACTTTCCCGGCCGCGCCCCTGCTCTGTCTGGCTCCGTCTCCCGGCGCATGGCTCCGCCCCTAGGGGCGCGCGCTGGCAGTTTGAATTTAAAGGGGCAGTGCGCCGGTAATTGGTCATTGCCGGGCACTGCTCCTATTTAAGTACGGCCTCTTCCTGGCGGCCCTCGCCGGATACTTTGTGTATGTTCCTTAGGAGAAAGCTGTCTAGAGAGTTCCTGTTTGCCTTATCATGTACCGACCGTCTGCCTTCGTTTACCGACTACGAACCAGAGCCGCCTGTCCTGACCTCCTGCGTGTCTACCGTCTACGAGCCTGAGCCGCCTGCCCTGACCACCTGCCTGTACCCGACTACGAGCCTGTCTGCCATTCCTGTACCTCGTACCCTTGGTCGCCACTGCAGGCAAGCCCCGCCAGTGGTAGTGACCTGGTGGACTCCCGCCACAGCAAGACCATCCCGCTTTGCGGCGGGCTCTGGTGAATACCGGGACCCACTTAGATTCCACTCCCTGGTGTGGGCTTACGTCATCGCCTGCGGTGGTCCAGTGGATCCACCACCAGACTGTAACAGTAGGATCTGGCCATGGATCCCGCCAAGGTGCCGTTACCCAGTCTGGCGGATCTGACGACCGTTGTTGCCCGCCAATCACAGCAACTCGGTCAACAGGCACAGCAACTTACCCAGCTATCTACCATGTTGCAGCAACTCGTCACCGTCCAGCAGCAGCAGCCTTCGCCAGCTCCAGTGGTTGTTCCTGCCCCGACGGCTCCTGCGGTCCTAGGGGGCCCAAGATTCTCCTGTCGCTCCCGTCCAAGTAATACAGAGACCCGATACTCTGAAGGGGGTTCATCACACAATGCACTATGCACGTGAAGCTGAAGACTGAACAGTTACTGTCCGAACGTGCGAAGATGGCGTTCGTGGTCAGCCTCCTCGCCGGGAAGGCCCTGGCATGGGCTACACCCCTATGGGATAGAAACAACCCAGTGACGGCGGATCTACAGTTGTTCCTCAGTGAGTTCCGCAATGTCTTTGAGGAACCAGCCCATGCATCCTCCGCCGAGACAGCCCTCCTAAACTTACGCCAGGGGGACTTGTCTGTAGGAGACTACGCGGTACAAATCCGTACTCTGGCCTCTGAACTGTCATGGAACGAGGCCGCTCTGTGTGCTACCTTTAAGAAAGGGCTCTCCAGCCGAGTTATGGAAGTCTTGGCCGCTTGAGATCTCCCGTCTTCCCTCAGCGACTTGATCCGGTTAGCAACCCGCATTGACTTACGCTTCCTTGAACGGGAGGAAGAACTTCGGCAAGAGCGTCAGTGAGCCCAACCTCGCCGGTTTCCTCTCCTGGCACCGGTGTTCCAGAGGCCTCCTGCGCCACAGTTGCCAACATCCACCGAGGAGCCCATGCAGATTGATCGGGTCCGTCTCTCTGAGCAAGAATTGGCCCAGCGCCGGCAAAAGAACTTGTGCCTCTACTGTGGCAGACCAGAGCATTTTCGGAGGAATTGTCCCAAGCGTCCCAAGCCTACGGGAAACTCCCGCACCTAGGATCTGGGGGAGAGGCATTCCGAGGTGCAACCTCCTCCTCTCCACGCCTGTTGATGCCCGTGCAGGTCATGTCAGAGACTGGTATCACGTTCCAAGTTCCGGCGTTTCTGGACTCGGGCTCCGCCGGGAACTTCATACATCAGTCCCTAGTGAAGCAGTATCGGCTGTCGGTGGAACGCCTGGAGAAACCGCTTGTCATCTCATCCATCAGTGGGGAGCTGCTTAGCGACACCATCCAGTTTGTCACCAAGCCATTGTCCCTCCATGTGGGGGCGCTGCATAAAGAAGAAGTCTCCTTCTACGTGTTTCCTCGCTCTTCGTCGGCGATCCTTCTCGGACTCCCATGGCTACGGCTCCACTCTCCTATCCTGGACTGGTCTACTGAAGAGGTGATTCGTTGGGCTCCCAACTGTCGGGGGTGTTGTTTGGTGGCACCTCGCCCGGTGCTTCCCTGCTCTCGCGCAACCATTCAGGAGCCGCTGCCCGGGCTGTCGCCCGAATATCGGGAGTATGCCGATGTGTTCTCTGAGACAAGCTGAGAGTCTTCCTCCACATCGCCCATACAATTGCCCAATCGACTTGCTGCCGGGTGCCAGTCCTCCCCGGGGCCGAGTCTACCCACTGTCGGTCCCCGAGACCCAAGCCATGTCCGAGTACATCCAGGAGAATCTCCGGAAGGGGTTTATCCGAAAGTCCTCATCTCCCGCTGGCGCTGGGTTCTTTTTCGTGAAGAAGAAGGACGGTACCTTGCGGCACTGCATAGATTACCGGGGCTTGAACAAGATCACGGTAAAGAACCGTTATCCATTGCCGCTGATCACTGAACTGTTTGATCGCTTGCAGGGCGCCAAGATTTTCTCCAAGTTGGACCTGAGGGGGGCCTACAACTTGGTCCGAATCCGCAATGGCGACGAATGGAAGACGGCCTTCAACACCAGGGATGGGCACTTCGAGTACCTGGTGATGCCCTTCGGACTGTGCAACGCTCCCACCGTCTTTCAGGAGCTAGTGAATGACGTCTTCAGGGACCTCCTCCTCACCTGCATGGTGGTCTACCTTGATGACATCCTGGTGTTCTCTCCTGACCTCGAGACCCACCGCAGCCATGTTCGTCAAGTACTGAGATGTCTCCGGGAGAACCACCTGTATGCCAAGCTAGGGAAGTGCCTCTTCCATCAGACTAGTCTTCCGTTTCTGGGGTATGCCATCTCTGACCAAGGCCTATGGATGGATCCAGCAAAACTGTTTGCCGTGTTGCGGTGGCCACGCTCAGTCGGGCTGCGGGCTATCCAGCGATTCTTGGGCTTCTGCAACTACTATCGCCAGTTCATCACCCACTTCTCTACGCTGGTGGCCCCGATAGTAGCCCTCACCAAGAAACAAGTTAATCCACGCAGCTGGCTGGTCGAGGCCGAGGAGGCGTTCTCTAAGCTCAAGTCTGCCTTCTTTACGGCCTCTATCCTTGCACTTCCGGATTCCATGAAACCCTTCACACTGGAGGTGGATGCCTCATCTGTAGGAGCCGGAGCAGTTCTTACGCAAAAAGGGCCCACGGGTAAGACCGTAACGTGCGGCTTCTTCTCCAAGACGTTTTCATCGGCTGAGAGGAATTACACGATTGGCGACCGGGAGCTACTAGCCATAAAATTGGCTCTGGAGGAGTGGCGTTATCTGCTGGAGGGCGCCCGTTTTCCCATCCGTATCTACTCGGACCACAAGAACCTCCAATATCTGCAGACGGCTCAGCGACTTAACCCACGCCAGGCTAGGTGGTCGCTCTTCTTCTCCCGTTTCGATTTTCAGATCCACTTCAGGCCAGCCGAGAAGAATGTGAGAGCTGACGCCCTCTCCCATGCCTCCGACGTGGTGGGTGAAGATACTTCTCCAGAACACATAATTCCTCCAGAACGTCTCATCTCGGCAGCCCCGGTGGACCTCCGGAAGGTCCCTCCTGGAAGGACTTATGTGCGTCCTGCTCTTCGCAGACGTATCTTAAAATGGGGACATTGCTCATTGGTGGCTGGCCATCCCGGCGCCCGAAGAACCTTCTGCCTGATATCCCGGTTCTATTGGTGGCCAGAGCTGGAAAAGGATGTTAAGGACTTCGTTTCGTCTTGTGACTCCTGTTACCTCAACAATACGCCACGACACAAGCCGGCAGGCCTACTTCAGCCACAACCCATTCACACTCAACCCTGGACCAACAAGTTGATGGACTTCATAACTGACCTCCATCCGTCGTCTGGCAACACCATTATTTGGGTGATTATGGATCGCTTTTCCAAAATGGCGCATTTCGTCCCGGTGCCAGGCTTGCCATCAGCCCCCTGTCTGGCGGAGCTGTTCTTCCTCCATTTGTTTCATCTGCATGGACTCCCCCAGCAGAGTGTTTCGGACCGGGGAGTTCCAGGTTTTGGCGAGTCCTGTGCAACCAACTTCAGGTGAAGCTCGACTTCTCTTACGCCTACCACCCGCAGACGAGCGGCCAGGTGGAGAGGGTCAACCAAGTCTTGGGATGTTACCTTCGCCATTTCGTCTTGGCACGTCAAGACGATTGGTCCGATTTACTGCTGTGGGTGGAGTTCTCCTATAACTCCCTTGAGTCTGAGTCCGCGGGGGACTCCCCCTTCTACATCGTGTATGGTCTGCATCCCCGCCCTCCTCTCCCTCTGGCAACCTCCTCCGAGGTCCCGGCGGCGGACGCACTGGCCCAAGATATGAATGTCATCTGGTCCCAGACCCGCCAGTCGCTACTCCGCGCTTCCGAGTGCATAAAGACTCAAGCGGACAGTCTTCTCCCCAGGTGACAAGGTGTGGCTCTCGTCTCGTTATGTCCGCCTAAAGATGCCTTCTCACAAACTGGGACCCCGTTTCCTGGGACCCTTTGAGGTCATCAGCCGCATCAACCCGGTGTCATACAAACTCTGGCTCCCTCCTACGATGAGAATCCCCAATTCATTTCATGTCTCCTTATTGAAACCCCTGGTCCTTAATCATTTTTCCCAGAAGGCTGTTCCTCCTCCATCTGTGGCTGACGCGCCCAATGTCTTTGAGGTCAAGGCTATTCTGGGCATGAGGAGAACTTGGGGAAAGCGATATTTCCTGGTGGACTGGAAGGAGTTCGGTCCCGAAGAGAGGTCTTGGGAGCCTGTGCCTCTGCTTCCAGCGGAGCCCCGTCCCGCACGTCGGGCTCGGGGTCCGCCCGTGTCCCGGCCCCTGTCAGCGTTCACTTACCCGGCCGCGCTCCTGCTCTGTCTGGCTCCGTCTCCCGGCGCGTGGCTCCGCCCCCAGGGGCGCGCCTGCGCTGGCAGTTTGAATTTAAAGTCGCAGTGTGCCGGTAATTGGTCATTGCCGGGCACTGCTCCTATTTAAGTCCGGCCTCTTCCTGGCGGCCCTCGCCGGATCCTTTGTGTATGTTCCTTAGGAGAAAGCTGTCTAGAGAGTTCCTGTTTGCCTTACCGTGTACCGACCGTCTGCCTACGTTTACCGACTACGAACCAGAGCCGCCTGTCCTGACCTCCTGCGTGTCTACCGTCTACGAGCCTGAGCCGCCTGCCCTGACCACCTGCCTGTACCGAACTACGAGCCTGTCTGCCGTTCCTGTACCTCGCACCCTTGACCGCCACCGCAGGCAAGCCCCGCCAGTGGTAGTGACCTGGTGGACTCCCGCCGCAGCAAGACCATCCCGCTTTGCGGCGGGCTCTGGTGAATACCGGGACCTGCTTAGATTCCACTCCCTGGTGTGGGCTTACGGCATCGCCTGCGGTGGTCTAGTGGATCCACCACCAGACTGTAACAGAAAACAGCTATTTCCAGGCTGCACAGAGCCTGCAGGGTGCTGTAGAACATTGTGCCATGCTCAAATATGCAGAGGGAGCTTGGTTTGGTCTTCATACAATGCTGTGTTTTAGTATGACACGCATATGACTGCCGCCGCTATTAGAATCGCTTTGTAAGAAATTCCCTGTTTCATATAAACATATATATTCATATAAATATCATAAATAAATATGTATCTATACGAACATATACTGTGTATATACAATCCACCCTCTTACTGGGTTAGATTCAAAAGGTTAGGTGAAATAAATGTAAGACACAAATGTAAGTGTATAAAAACGTATATTGTATAGCCTGTGAGATTGACTATATAGTTATTATGAATTGATATAGAGATCTACAGGAACAGAAAGAAAGCAAACAATTGTTACATAACTCTACACTACCAATTACCAATGACAGTTACAAAGCATACAAATGATATAACAAAATACAATGTTATATTACCCTCCAGGGCCTTCACACACCAAGTTCATGTACCATGCTCTCCATGTGGCTTCTGAAGAGTCCCATCAAAATGTGGGCCCCTCCTCCAAGTAACAGCTTACCCAAGTGTGCTTTTTTCTCCCCAGGGACAAAGAGACCGTCCAAAAGCATGCTCCTGTCTTTTATAGCCATACCTGCCCCCATTACCCATGAGGCTTTGCACACTTATAGTCTCCACCTTCAGTCAGGTTATAAAATGTTATCCTGAGCCCTATTGTTTTATCTTAATTAACCCCTTACCGACATTTTGACATACCCATACGTCAAGGTCGAGTAGGGGTTCCCGCAAATTGCCGTTTGGGTACATCATGGCGATCTTGCGCGCTCACAAGTGGAGCTCGCAAGATCGCGGCCATGGAACCAGCGGTATATTACCGCCGGCATCATGCCGCATCCCCTGCAGCCGGAGTGAGCTCCGGCCGTGGGGGATTAACCCCTCGATGACGTAAAATGGAGTAAAATGGAGTAAAAAGTAATCAAAAACTCATATCAACATCAAAGTGGTGCCAATTAAAAGGTCAGTTCATCCCACACAAAAAAAAGTCCTTACAAAGCTCTGTATACAGAAAAATTAAAAAGTTATGGCTATCAGAAGACAGCGAAGCATAAATATTGTTTTACACAAAAAAAACACCTTTCTTTTAAAAAAAAATTGTGCTTCCACATAAAAAACTATATAAATTGGGTATAACCGTAATCGTATCGACCTACAGATAAAACTAACTTGTCACGGATACTGCACAGTGAGCGCTATTAAAAATAAAAAACACTGCTAGGATTGCAGTATTTTCGTCACCCTGCCTTCCAAAAAAGCGGATTTAAAAGCGATCATAAAGTCTTGTCCCCCAAAAAATTATACCAATAAAAACGTAAACTCATCATGCAAAAAAAAAGTCCCTAAACAGCTCCATAAACAGAAAAATAAAAAAGTTATGACTCTCAGAATATGGCGATGCAAAAAAGGGTTTTCCTGTTCAAATAAAAGTGTTTTTATTGTGTAAAAGACGTAAAGCATTAAAAAAATATACAAATTTGGTATCGCTGTAATCATATCAACCTGCTGAGTAAAACTAGCATGTCATTTATACCACATGGTGACTGCTGTAAAGAATAAAAATAAAAAAACACTACCAGGATTGCTGTATTTTGTTCAAAATGCCTCACAAAAACCTTAATAAAAAGTGATCAAAGCATTACATGCACCCCATAATGGTACCAATCAAAACATCAACTTATCTCGCAAAAAACAAGCCCATAATCAGCTCCATATACAAAAAATTTAAAAAGTTATGGCTGTCAGAATAGGACAACATAAAAACTCAACTTTTTATAAACTCACTTCTATTGTGTAAAAGTAATAAAACATAAAAAAATATTTAAAATTTATATCATTGTAATTGTACCGACCCCCATAGTAAAGGTATCCTGTCATTTTTCCCGTATGGCGAATACTGTAAAAATGAAGCCCAAAAACAATGGCGTAACTGCTTTTTTTCCCCCCATTTTCATGGCCCAATGCTAAAAACAACTATGGAACACTTGTGCGCCCAAAATGCAAAATACACCCTTAGATGAGATCCTTGAGTGGTGTTGAATCCAAAATGGGACCACTTCTGGAAGGTTTCATCTTTTCTAGTACTTTGGGGGCTTTGCAGATGCGACTTGGCCCCACCAATATCTGTGCTCCAAAAGCCAAATAACACTCCCTCCCTTGTAGACCCTGCCATGCGGCCAAACAGCAGTTTACACCCACATGTAGGGTATTGCCGAACTTGGAAGAAATTGCGTAACACAATTTTGGGGCTTTTTTCCAGGATTCCTTGTAAAAATTAAACATTTTCAGCTAAAATTGCAGATTATTGTAAAAAAGAGCCGAACGCTAAAAAAATTTGTGAAACACCTGTGGGGTCGATATACTCACTGCACCTCTGGATATATTCCGTAAGGGGTGTAGTTTCCAATATGGGGTCTTTTTAGGGGAGTTTATTAGGTTTTGGCACCTTAGGGTGTCCGCAAACCTGAAATGGCGCCTAAATAAAATTGTAATGAAAATGAGACCCCAGAGTCCGGTAGGTGCTCCTCCTATTCTGAGGCTTGTGGTTGAGCCAAATAGTGCACTAGGGCCACATATGGGATATCTCTGAAAACGGCAGAATCTGAGGAATCGATATTAAGCTGTATTTCCATGGTCTCATCTATTGTGTACCAGTGAATAATGAATAAAAACTGAAAATCTGCAAAAAAAGTGAAATTTCACCTCCACTTGCTTTAATTTCTGTGAAATATCTAAAGGGTCAACAAACTTCTTAAATGCTTTTTTAAATACTTTAAGGGGTGTAGTTTCTTAGATGGGGTCATTTATTGGGGTATCTAACATACAGGCCCCTCAAAGCCACGTCAGAACTGGACTGGTCCCTAAAAAAATCTATTTTGCTAATTTTCTTGAAAATGTGAAAAATTACTACTATATTTCTAAGCCCCTTAATGTGGTTAAAAAAAAAAAAAATTAAAAATGATGCCAACCTACAGTAGACATATGGTAGATGCTAGTTATAAACTATTTTGAGTGGAATAACTATCTGTCTTACACGAAGAAATTTTTGAACTTTGAAAATTGCAAATTTTTGCAAATTTTCATGATATTTTGATATTTTTCACAAATAAACAAGGACTTTTTGGACCAAAATGTATTACTAACTTAAAGCACAATGTGTCAAGAGAAAACAGTCTCTGAATCACTTGGATAGGTAAAATTGTCAAAAAGTTATTCTCACATAAAGTGACATATGATAGATTTTAAAACCAGGGCTCTGTCAGAGAGGCCAAAACTGGCTCCGGTAGTAAGGAGTTAACAAGTCAAAGGCATCAGGACAACCAGTCTAAACTGCCATTTGTGATTCATGCTAGAGCCTCCATCTTAGATTGTAAAATTGAAATACCTTTATATACATTATACCAAAATATACCTCATAAGTAGTGTTGAGCGATTATTATTGACAAAGTTGAAATCGGCACGGTATTTACGTTGATCGGATTTTTTAGATCACGCGATAATTTAGGTTAAAAATCTGTGCATAATCTATTAATATCGCGCCATTTTCGGCGCTTCCTGTAATTTTGGCGGCCAGCAAATCAGCTTACAGAATAGAGCAGGGTGAGATGTGTGTGCGACGTCATGACTGGGATGTGTATGGTTGCGATTGGCTGGAAAAATCACATGACCTCGTTTTACATAGAACAGCCCTTCCTGTTCATGATCAGTGTGTGTCAGTATCTCAAAGGAGTAGAACGTGTGCTCTGCCTCTGTGCAAACAGCTCAGCGAAATTATTCTATTTGTTCACAGAGACAGCTCTACTTTTAGCTGTGATCCTTAGAACTCAGTTAGATCAGAGATTTGCAGATTTTATGTAGTTAGGCAGAGAATTTTAAAGGAGCATCTACCGCTGTAAAGTCACGGGGTGGGTGGAGCGGGGGGGGGGTGGGGTTGTGGTGGGCCCGCGGGCGAACACAGACAAGCTCTTTAAAGAATACTGGATATTGTATTGCAGACATTGCATTGCAATAGCTTTATTATTAACAGTTTACTGTTGAAATATTACTTGGATATTGGGCAGCCTGAACTTATATTAGGATACACATCTTTTCTAGTAACTGCAGGTCTATTTGTTAGGTGCAAAACTCCACTTTGATTATCAGTATACATTTCAGATAGGTGTTCTTTTTCAATTTTGCCCAGTTCAGCTTTGTTGATAGAGGTACCTTGCAGTTAAATTTGAATCCAGCAATTTTGTAGTCACCACAGGTTGATAGGTGCCAAAAATACCTTTTATTATCCGTATACATTTCAGATACGTGTTTTTTGCACTTTTGCCCAGTCCAGCTTTGTTGATAGAGGTACCTTGCAGTTAAATTTGAATCCAGCAATTGTGTAGTCACCACAGGTTGATAGGTGCCAAAAAATACCTTTTATTATCCGTATACATTTCAGATACGTGTTTTTTGCACTTTTGCCCAGTCCAGATTTGTTGATAGAGCCACCTTGCAGTTAAATTTGAATCCAGCAATTGTGTAGTCACCACAGGTGAATTGATAGGTGCCAAAAATACCTTTTATTATCCGTATACATTTCAGATACGTGTTTTTTTGCACTTTTGCCCAGTCCAGATTTGTTGATAGAGCCACCTTGCAGTTAAATTTGAATCCAGCAATTGTGTAGTCACCACAGGTTGATAGGTGCCAAAAATACCTTTTATTATCCGTATACATTTCAGATACGTGTTTTTTGCACTTTTGCCCAGTCCAGATTTGTTGATAGAGCCACCTTGCAGTTAGAATTCAATACAGCAATTGTGTAGTCACCACAGGTTGATAGGTGCCAAAAATACCTTTTATTATCCGTATACATTTCAGATACGTGTTTTTTGCACTTTTGCCCAGTCCAGATTTGTTGATAGAGCCACCTTGCAGTTAAATTTCAATACAGCAATTGTGTAGTCACCACAGGTTGATAGGTGCCAAAAATACCTTTTATTATCCGTATACATTTCAGATACGTGTTTTTTGCACTTTTGCCCAGTCCAGATTTGTTGATAGAGCCACCTTGCAGTTAAATTTCAATACAGCAATTGTGTAGTCACCACGGTTTAAAGGTCCCCAAAAATACCTTTTTTTTCCGTATACATTTCAGATACGTGTTTTTTTC
>JAODAL010053686.1:0-25111 GCA_025379985.1 Phyllomedusa bahiana
GGACACTGCTGTGACCTGTGTGATGACATCTCTCACTGTTAAACAAACAGCAGGGGGAGAATTGTTTACAGGTGGGTTACTGAGGGAACTGAAATAGCCAGCGAGGTCATAAATTCACTTGTATCTCCTTAGGGAAAACAGAGGAACAAAGCAATATATTTGGAAAATGTCTTTATTTTGTGTTCCCTACAATTTGAAAGCTATTCTTTGTAGCGAGACAACCCCTTTAAGTGTTAAAAAAAAGTGTTAAATAGCTATCCCTTAATGGGATTTAAAAAAAATGTAAAAAAAAAAGTAAATGAAAATAGAAAAATAAATAAAAGCAGTGCCATATATATATATATATATATTTTATATATATATATAATATATATATATATATATATCATAATATATATATATATATATATAAAATATAATATATATATATTTATTTTTTTAATGATGGAATAAAGTAAGAGTTTTTTATTGATTCTGTTATGCCCATTATGCTCTATGAGTGCTGGATTTTGCGTGATTTGTTGAAATGTTCTATGTTCTTCTATGTGAAATATGGAATCTATCTATGAAACCTATGTTCCTCAGTTTGGATTTTCCTGCTTTTTTAAATTACTTTTAGGTAGATCATTGGGTAGTCACTGTAATGGCTGTGTACAGTAATCCAGACAAGTATTGTAAGGAAGCCTGTGCCTATCATGGCTTTCATACACTGGTTTAAAATTGAGAATTGTATTGCTCTTCAAAGTGGATAAGGGTGCTCATTTCCGGTGCTTTTCATTACAGCTAACTGTGGCAGTAAAGCAAGCTGCTAGTCTGAAGGCTATGGACAGTGGAGGAACATCAGACCCGTATGTCATAGTTTATAATACCAATGATAGCCGCAAGAAACATGAGACCAAGGTGTATCGTAAGACACTGAACCCTACTTTCAACGAAAGATTTACCTTTAAGGTATGAAAATATAAAACATAAGAGAATGATCCAAGGCTACAAAGAGCATCTGTGGAAATAGAACAACGTGGGCTTGCTATTATGGTCTGTGTCATTCATAAATTGTGACACTGTAAGCTACATGGACTTTAGATCTTAGTCCAGTCATACCTATGTCCTTGGGTTTGGCCAACTAATGAGTATGGTTATCTGTTGTGTAGTAGAATCATGTATAGGCAGGGCCAACTTTATAGAGGTGCTTTGGGCAACAAGCAAAGTGGGACCTAGTATATTTGACATTTTGGACAGATTTTCTCAGAATTTCTGCCCACATGATACCCCCACATCATCATGTACTAAAAAGATAAGACTGACCTATACAATATCACCAGATCATCCCAAAATAATAAACATTATCCAAATAAACCTCCCTTTAGTTCCCACACATTGGACGTGAATCATAGTATTATAGGGTATGGAAACTATAATAGAGCTTTAGAGTTTCCATACACTATACTACTATGATTCACGTCCAATATAATAACACCATACACTGTTAATACTGGGCTTTAGTTTGCTCTTAGGAAGGAAGACTCTGGTTGATTTCCCAGTTTGCTACCCCTAAACTGAGCCCAACAGCATAATAGGGATAGTCTCTGTTAAACTAAGTTACATCATTGTCCTATCAGCAGACACATGTGAAATATGTATGTATGCCAGACATCTCGTACCTGCGCATACCTTTCAAGTTTGATCACGATAGATATATATATATCACCTTAAGATTTTACAGATATCTAACCAGGAAAAGCATGGTGTGAGTGTCATTTCAGTAATTTCCTCTTCTTGTTGTGTTAAGGGAATGTAAAGAAGATATATTTTTGATTTTCTTCTTCCTTTTTTTTGTTTACCCTGAGAATTTGTAGAATGTCAGCCCTCTTGTGGTGGAAACACATGGCGCGTTGTGTCCATGATGTGGTCAAAAGACACATGGTTGCACATGATGTTAGCAAACTCCTGTATCTATTGGTGTGGACACGGGGGAATAATTTTGGCCGTATACCCGTTACCCTTAAAGTAACACTCATTTAATAAAGGATAACCCCAAAATAAAGCCACATATTTGTCTGTAGGATAGATTAGTAATTTTAGTTGAAAATCAGTTCAAATTAATGCCACTAAGTGTGGGAATTTTTTTGTAATGATTTCCCGACGGATTCCCATCTCCTTCATTGTGGGTTTGGGGGAGTCCGTCTGTAAAAAATTAAATTTCAATGTTTTTCCCGCCGGGATTGCCGTCGTCAATCCGCGGCGGCAACCGGGCACGGAAATACACGCGGGGGGAAGACAGGTATTTTCATTGAAATCAATAAAAAAAGGGCTGGATTTTTTTCTGCGATTTGCCGACGGTTTGACGATCGTAAATCCGTCGGCAAATACCGGCGAAATAACCCTTGGTAAACGAGGCCTTTAAAGAAACACTCTTTTAAAAAAGGGAAAACCCCCAAAAACAGGACATTTTTTGTTGTAGGATAGATTGTATTTTAGTCATCTTAGTAATTTTGTAGATCGCTAAAAGCCACCAATATGTTATTCCCCACAAACAGCACCATGTTCTTACTCTTCAACTTATGCATTGCATATGCCTATGCACTAGAGGCTTTCAGTCTCTCCCATTTTTTTTGCCCAATATTGGAACTGCTCCCAAAAGAGAGAACAAAGCAAAAGTAAGTAAATAAATATCTCCCATTTTAGGGTATGTTCACACAATGTTTTTGCTGGGGGTACTTCAGGGTGTAATTGCGCTGCAAAGTATGTCCTGCAAATACGGTAGAATCATAGCACACATTGAGTGCTATAATTTTCCCGACGCATACTGAGCTGTGGGAGAAAGATGAGACATGTCACTTCTTTCCAGCACTTACGCATTGGGGAAAGTGGAAGGAGGTCGGGCCGGAGCGCTTAGAAGTACGTGCTGGCCAGCTTGTACTTCTAAACCAGCAGGCGTATAGCGGTGCGCACAGCATGTGCCGCTATATGCTGGGTAAAGCCTGTCTGAACATACCCTTAGGAATATTTTTGTTACTCCTTTTCTCATTTATTTTATTACCTTTATTCGATGCATGTTTTAATTTGATATACCATGAAAAACACTCCACTAAAAATATACTGAATTTGGTTCAGTAATGTCAAGCTCCTGGACTCTAATCTACAATCTGTAGCAGGGCCCTTACCTATCATTTGCCATTTGTAATACAAGTATCTTGTCATATTGCAAAGCGATCTGTGCCCCCCCCTCAGTTACTAGGGCTTCTTCTCCCTTTTATAGAGCCATCATCTGGCAAATGAAGCAGGTTGGCCACCAATAGACTCAAGTCCATTTTTGTATGTATGGCCACCTTTATACGTTGGGAGTAGCAACTGGATTAATCCTCATTATAACTTTCATGAAATAATGTATAATAACTCAGTTATTGTGGATGTACACCAAGTATATTTCCTATGGACTGTACTGACAGTCATTAAAGTTTCTTATATTTTAGCTCCAAAAGTCAGATTTAGAAGTAACGGAGGTTGTGATGCAAGTCTATGACTTCAATCGTTTCTCGAAGCACGATATCATCGGGGAGGTGAGGCTGCCTCTGCGGAACATGGACCTACAGCATATCATTGAGGAGTGGAAAGAGCTGAATGAGGCATCAACCACCGAGGTAAGTGAGCAGATATAACAATTTCCAATGCCCAGAGGGCCAATAGGCTCACCTGCCTGTAGGGGCACTATAAATGGAGAAATACATAGACATTGATTTTGATTTTATTTCACTTATGGTGTATTTTTATGTTTTATTTGTAGTGACTATCTTGAGAAAGGTCATGGTTTGACCGAAACGTTATGATACACTAGTCACTTGTCATTTTACCTATGGTGTTGGAGCCTATGGATAGCACTTAATAAAAACTTCACTTTTTGCAAAATTTATTGGAGTGCGATCAATTCCTTCTGAGATTATCACTAGTATTTTGATCACACCCAAAAAAACCAACAAAACATTTCCCCGGATTTCCTCCCAAAGATTCTAAAACCCCCAAAGGGTTTGTAAGGGCATAGAAAATAATCATAATGTAATAAAATGTTTGTAGAATGGGGGAACCCCAAAAAATTTTAGGGCCCCAATGTATAAACCCTGTTTAGGTTCAAAAAACCACTTTTTTCCCCAAATTGGTTATAGGGCCCAAAAAAAGGATTTTAGCCCTAAACATTTTTCATACATGTGGCCCATAGAGTCTAAGATAAAAAACCAATTATTTTGGGAAGTGCGCAAATAGTGAATCAAAATGACAAAAATGAATGGGTGAAACCCCACAAAAAAAAATTTAAAAAAAAAAAAAGAGCGAAAAAGGGAAAAAAAATTTTTGAGAAATACCAAATAAGGAATAGAAAATGCCGGGAAATGCCCGAAAAAACCCCACAAATATCAATGAAAGGGTTACGGCTTCCCCCCCGGGGGGCCATGTGAAAGAATGCGAAATTTTTTTTTAAAATTTGGTTTTTTTTGGACACATTGGTGGTGTTTGTTTTTTTTTTGTTTTAGTGGCGCCCTAAATTTGTCTTTAGTTACAAAACGTAGTGTAAAACCCAACCAAAGATTGTCTTTATTGCCAAGAGAAAACAAATTTTTGAGCTCAGTTTTAATTTTTCCCCAGAGCAGTATAATAAATGAAAGATGGCTTGATTGTTTCCACAAACAGTCCCAAAAAAAAAAAAATTTTTTGGTTGCTTTTTCAAAAAGTTTTTTTTTTAAAAAATAAGCAGGGGTCCCGCTGGTGTGGCAGCAAAATGAAAAACACAATCCAAAAATCGCAGCACTCTACTACAAAAAAAAACGGGTCAAAAGGTCCCATGGGAAAATTTTTTTGGAAAAAGCATTTCTGCTATTTTAAAAAGCAAAAATTTTTGGGAGGTTCTTAGTGTAAATTTTTTGGGATCAAAACGAATAACCCACAGGCCCAATTTTAACAAGGGGGACCTCAATACGGGTGGGAACCTATCTATATAACCTCTCTTGGTCCTTTTTCAAAATCTCCAAAATTTATAACTTTATGGGCGTCCCACTGAATTGAGGTCCCCCTTTGCCGAGGGCGGTGGGTTAAACAGTTTTTTGATAAAAATGTACACTAAGAACCCCAAATTTTCATGTTTTAAAAAGTAGAAAAAAAAAGTTTTTTTCCAAAAACCCCTAGTTTTTTTTTGATTTTTTAAAGTGCTAGTAGTTTTCGCTGGTATTGGATTGTGCCCCCAACAACAGTCCAACTTTTTAGACAGTTTATAAATGGGGCCCCTAATATCTTTCTGGGCCCAATGAAAGATTTTTCAGTAAAAATAATTGCAAAAAAAAAAAAAAGGGAAATTTTTGGGGAATTTTGGAAAATTCAGGGAGGGAAAAAGGGACAAGTTCAGATTTGGGCTGGGGGCCATGGTAGCATTTTTAGGCCAAAAAGGGTTTCACCAGTATCTTAACAACAAGGGGGCCGGGTATTGCCCCTTTTTAAAACAGTTTTTTGGGACTCCTTGGAGAAATGGCGGGTCCTTTCGGGTTCTGTGATAAAATAAATTTTCAGGGCCGAGTGTTGAAGTATTTGAAACAAAAAGACCAAAAAGGGCCCGGGCTACTGTTGACATTTTTGGGCCCTTTAGGCAGGTAGTGATCTGAGGGCCTCAAAAAACCCCAAGGCACTCAGTTCAAGGCAAATGTTCACTCAGTTTGGGGACAATTTCAGTTTTTGGGGAAATATAGACCCCCTTTGGGAAGCAGGATTTTCTTTGGGGAAACTGGTTGTATAGTTTGTACTCCCAAATGTATACGTTTTAAGCTAAGTTACTGCCCAACATTTTCCTATATTTATGAATCATATGTCCTTTCAGTACGAACGACTTGGAGAAATCTGCTTCTCACTTAAATATATCCCTGTGACTTCCAAACTAGTTGTTGTCATCCTTGAGGCAAAGAATCTTAAGAAAATGGACAATGATGGACTTTCAGGTAAAGTAGCAAACTAAGGAGATATTCTGCAGTAAGTATGTTAAGCAAAGGTTGTATCAAAGTCCTGTGGTCTCAGGGCCATTTTAACACATTAGTGGGCCCAGTGCAAATGTTTCATGGTTGAGCTACTTGCCCTTTTGAACATTGGTAACTGTCTTCAATTTTCCCCTTTTAAATAAAAAACATATAAAATTTTTAACAATCTAGAGGCAGTTTTAGACTTTATGACTAGTGTTGAGCGATTTTTATCGACAAAGTTGAAATCGGCAAGGTTTTTATGGTGATCGAAATTTCCAGATCATGCGAAAATTAAGGAAAAAATTTCTGTGCTTCATCTATTAAGATGCGCCTTTTTCGGCGCTTCCTGTAATTTTGGGGGCCCCAGCAAATGGTTTACGGGAAATAGAGAGGGGGGTAGAAGTGTGTGGACGTCATGACTGGGATTGTTGGTTGCGATTGGGGAAAAAATTCACTTTGAACCCTTTTTAAACATAAAAAAGGTTTCCTTTTTCACCCCTCAGTTTTCCTAGCGTCTCATAGCAAAGGGAAAGTGCGCTCTGTTTTGGCCCAAAAAACAGCTCAGCAAAAATTGTCTATTTTGCACAAAAACCCCCTCTACTTTTTGCGGGTGACCCTTCCCAATTTTTATTTTGTTAGAGTTTTTGAACATTTTTTTATTAGCAAAAAATTTTTTAAAGCAGATTCCCGCTGAAAATTTCCCGGGCGGGTGGGGGGGGGGGGGGGGGGGAGGGGGCCCGCGGGCGAACACAGACAAGTTCTATCTATAAAGAACAGGGGATAAAGTTCCCCCAAAGGGACTTAAAAAACTTTTTGATGGAATATTTTTATTTTTAACAGTTTGCTATTGAAATTTTTCCAAAAATTTTTGGGCAGCCTAAAACTTATTTGGATAAACTCATTTCTAGTAACTGCAGGCCCTTTTTGGGTTACTCCCAAAATCCACTTTTTTTTTCAGTTTACTTTTTCGATAGGTGTTAAATTTTTCCCCCATTAACCTGTGACTGTTGATATATCCACCTTGCACTTAAATTAAATCCTGAAAATTTTTGGGTATTAAAGAAACGGTTTTTGTTCCCAAAAAAAAAGGTATCGTACAAAAACATCAAAGTTACTAGTTTTATGACTTTTGCGCACCCACACTTTTCCCCTTTGGGAACCCCGCATTTCGAAAAATCTTAAAACAGCAATTCTTTTTTTTTCACCAAAAGGGGGAATTGAAAGGTGCAAAAAAAAACCGTTTATTATATCAAACATAACATTTAAAGTGTTTTTTGCCTTTTGCGCACCCAGCACTGTTCATTGAGGGCAGATCTACGAAAATCTTAAAACAAAAATTTCCTATATTCCCCACGGGAAAAATTGAAAGGTGAAAAAAATACCGTTTATTATATAAAACATAACATTACGTGTTTTTTTGACTTTTGCGGGCCCCCAAAACTTTTCCCTTGGATGCGAATCTAGTAAATTTTAAAAAAAACAGAAATTCTAAATTAAACCACAGGTAAATTTAAAAAAGGTGAAAAAAATTTACCGTTTTTTAAATATAAAACATAAATTTTATTTTTTTTTTGATTTTTGCGCACCCAGTACTGTCTTTGACGTCGCTTTAAAAGGAAATCTTTAAACAGAAAATTATTTTCCACCGGGGGAAAAATTGAAAGTTCAAAAAATCCCGTTTTTATATCAAAACATAACAGTTTAGTTTTTTTTGACTTTTGCTCACCCACACTTTTCATTGACCCGGCATTTCTACTTTAAATATTTTAAAAACAGCAATTCAAAAATTCCCACGGGGGAAAATTGAAAGGTGCAAAAAAAACCGTTTTTATATCAAAACAAAACAGTTACTGTTTTTTGACTTTTGGCACCCACCCCTGTTCTTTTGATTCAAATTACGTAAATTTTAAAAAAACAGCAATTCTTTTATTCACCCGGGTGAATTAAAAAGGTCCCAAAAAATGCCTTTCATTTATCAAAACATAACTTTACGTGTTTTTTAAAATTTTTGCGCCCCCCACACTTTTCCCATTGACGCAGCATTACTTTAAAATTTTAAAAAACAGCAATTCAATATTCCCCAAACAGGTGAATTAAAAGGGTCCCAAAAAATACCGTTTATTTTTTTCAAAACATAACAGTTAGTGTTTTTTAAATTTTTTCGAAACCCAAAGCACTTTTTCTTTTACGCAGCACTAGGGTAAATCTTAAAAAGCAATTCTATATTCACCACAGGTGAATTAAAAGGGTGAAAAAAAAATACCTTTTAAATTATATAAAAACCATAATTTTACGTTTTTTTAAACTTTTGCCACCCAGAAAGGTTCATTAATCGGGAAACTACGTAAATCTTAAAAAAAGCAATTCTATATTCACCCGGGATAAAATTGAAAGGTGCAAAAAATACCGTTTTAAAAATTACCCAAAAACATAACTTTAGTTTTTTTTGATTTTGTGCACCCACACTGTTCATTAAAGGGGCCAGCATCTATGAAAATTTTTTTAAAACAGCAATTTATATCACCACAGGTGAATTGAAAGGTGAAAAAAAATTACCGTTTTTTTTATATAAAAAACATAACATTTTAGGTTTTTTTTTGATTTTTGCGCCCCCCACCCACTGTTCATTAACGCGCACTACGTAAATTTTAAAACAGAAATTTCCCTATTTTTTCCCCACAGGTAAATTTGAAAGGTGAAAAAAATTTACCGTTTATTAATAAAAAACTTAACAGAAAAGGGGGTTTTTTTTTACTTTTGGCACTCCAGTTTGGTTAAAGGGTTTGCAACTTCTAGGGAAAATTTTAAAACGGGAATTTCTAAATTCCCCAAAGGGTGAATTGAAAGGTGAAAAAATCCCGTTTATTAATCAAAAAAAACATTAGGGTTTTTTTTTTTACTTTTTGCGCACCCAGCATGTTCATTGACGCGCATTTTGTAAATCTTAAAACAGAAATTTTAAAATTTTCCCCCAAAAGGTAAATTTTGAAAGGGTGCAAAAAATACCGTTTTTTAAATACCAAAAAAAAAAACAGATAGTGTTTTTTGGATTTTTCCCCCAGTCCAGATTTGTTGATAGACACCTTGCATTTTAAATTTAAAACCAGAAATTTTTTGTTTTGATTAGGGGTTTTGGGGAGAATATTTGTGATTTGCCGTCTTTTAATAAGAGATTTTTCCAAAAACAAAACCTACCTTCCCCAAATTTTTATTTTTATAAAACAGGGAGCGAAAGGCGGGTTGGTAAGCGGAGCAAAGGGGGGGGTCCCAAAATGGAGGTGGGTAGGGAGGGGAAGGTGCTCCTTCCAGTGCTGGCGACAACCCCAAGCCACGGATCGCCCAGTTGCGGGACCGTGGGGCCTTGTCACCCGCGGGGGTCGGGGGGCCCTGTGAATCTAAGTAACAAACATCGTCCCCAAAATCTGTCCTTCAGGGGTTTAATGCAACCTGCATCTAGCAGTCTTACCTCCTCGCCCTCCCAGTCCGGCCACAAATGTCGTAAATCAGCTTTTTCCTCAGCATCCGCCCAAACATGAAGCCCCCCAAAATTTTGTCAACTCGTGTACCCACCACTGTGGATAATCCATTGTTTTGAAGCCCTCTTTGATGACAAAATGGGGGTTTGGGTCAGAAGGAATGTTAAAAGATAAAAAGGGGGATAAATTTTAGTCTGCTCTGTCCCGCCCAGTTTACTGATCCCAAACAGAGGGGTAAAGGAAAAGCCGGTCAATGGAAAAAATCCCGGGGGGTTTGGGGCAACCCCTTGAGTGCCCCTTGCTTGTACCCCGCATTTCCCGGGATGCAAAAAAGTCAGGACGACCAATCCCGTGTTTTGATGATGAAAGAAAATTTATATTTACATTGCCGGGTCCATCCTGGTCTTTTCCGCAGAATTTTCTTGCGAGCGCTTCATCCAAATGGACGGGGGGGAAAAACGATGGGGAAATGGGCAAACGGGTCCCCCCACAAAAAGGGAAGAGGGGGGTCGCCCGAAGTCCCCTGAATATGATTTCCCCAGCCCCCGGTCAGTGCAAACCCCCCTCCTCGGGTTTCGCCCAAAAAGGTCCGGACCTTCAAGCCTGGGCCTTCTTTTAGGGAAGGGCCCTGATTCACCCCCGCGATGTCATATGCCCCCTTTGCCGTAAACGCATTTAAATAAGGAAAAACCTTAAAAGGGGGTTAACCACCACCAACATGTCTAGGGCACCATGCAGCAATGCTGATTTAAAAAGGAGGGAACCCCTTTGGCCAAAAAAAAGGCCCCAACCCACGCCGGGGCCCCCAAACCCCTGTCACAACCTCTGGGCCCCCGCCCCCCTCCTCCTTCCCCCCCCCACCAAGCCGGTTCCTCACTGCCCAAGTTCCAGGTCATATCAGGGATCAGCCCCCCGCTTTAGGCCCCCACCGCGCCCAGTCCACCAGCACCAACAAAAAACCCATCCTACCCCTTCTCCTTTTCCCCCAGTTTTTACGACCCGCAAAGCCGTACAGCGGCCAGTCTAAACAAACCGCCTTCTGTTTTTCCAGGTTTGGGGGGCAGAAGAAAAACTTTAAAACCCAAAACCCTCCCCAAAACCAAAAACCCTTTAATTTTCGGGATTGCCGGCTTTTTCCCTTTGGGAAAAGTTGCCTTTCCCCCCTTTTGGTGGACACAGATTGGGGCCCCCAAAGTCCCTGGGCCCCCGCTTGCCCCCAATACCAAAAGCCCCAAACAGGCATTTTTTTGCCAGAAAAAACCCTTTCCCCGCCCCCGGCCAAACCCCGTGTCCTCTAAAAATTTCAAGCACGTTTTTCTGCATTGTGTCCGGAAAGTCCTCTCACCACCGCCCCATGGGGTAGTAAGCAGGCCAACCACCCATATCTCATGAAGCTCCCCTGGGGGGAGCTGGGTGGATTTTTCTTGGGGGTGCGGTGGGTTCCCGGCTCGGGGCACCCTTCAAAACCGAGGGATGGTGCAGGGCCCTTTTTTCCCCCAAAGGTCCTTTTGGTGGCTTTTTACTCCCAAACACCAGGCCGTGTTGAAAAATTAAAAATTTCCTTGAGACTGTCCAAACACAGGTCAGGAGCTGGGGGCGGCTCTAACCCAAAGGGGAACCCAGCGCTGGCTGGGGGCAAGAACCTTGTTTCCAGGCAAAAGGGGGTGGGCGATAACGGGCGAAAAACTTTGGCCGGGCCCTTAAGATGGTAGGCTGGAGCAAATCCCTTGCCTGGCACATGTCATGAAACCCTTTTCTCCAGAAATTTCTATAGAGCTACCCGGGGGCTGGAAAGCCGCGAAGAAGGCCCCAGGTAGAGTTCGCACTTCCCCCCGTTCGCAAACCCCGCTTCGTCCCGGCCCGCTGCGTTGCGGGGTCCCGCTCGGCCCCCCCCTCAACCTTTTTTGTTTAAGTGGCAAAAACGCTGGAATTCCACCCAACATGCCCCCAGCCCCAAATTTTGGCGCGCGAATGACCCTTTTTCGCAGTTTCGAAATGACACAGGCCTGACAAGGCGGTACCGGGGCCTCGGGGTGTTGAAACCCCCGAGGAGGGAGGGGAGGGGGAAAGGGGCTCTGCACCATCCTTGCCATTTTTAAGAAGCACCAAAAAGGTCAATGCGGGCAAAGCCCTTTTACATAGCATTGTGGTGATCTTTGTTTGGGGAAGATCGTTGGGGGCACTCTGAAAAAACAGGTTTCCCCCCACGACGGAGGGGAGACCCGGGCAAGAAACGGACACGGAGCCTTTTTTTCTCCGTCAAATCCACAAGGCCCCCCCCAGTTTTCCCCAAATTTTATCGGTCTTCATTAGGGGAGTGGTTCGGGGGCCCCGAGCTAGTGCAAGGTTTGGGGATCAGCTTTTTGGGTGCATCATCTTTAGGGAAACAGGGGGTGTGTTTTAAGCTGTGCCCAGGCAGCGGAAGGAGGAGGAGGGTATTTTCCTTTGACCCCCGATTTACCCCCACGCCCCCCTTGGAAAGAGGTTTGGGGCGAATTTGGGGGGGAGGGAAAATTTTGGGGAAATCCCTTTGCTAGTGCCCCTCGACCCAGAGGCTTGGGAAACCGGTCCATTTCTCCCCAAGATGCTTGGATTTTTCCATTTCCTCCAACGGGTCACTCGCAAATTAAAAACCCCTCAAAATGAACAAAAGTTAAAATGGGTGGCCCCCCCTCCTGGGTTTCCCCCTAAAAAAAAAAAATCGCACTTTCCTTCCACCCACCAAATTGGGGTAAATTTCAGAAATGGGAGACCTAGTGATTGATCAATGGAGAATCTGTTTCGTCTGTTCACGGGTTCCCCCCAAAAGTCACGGTTTGGGAAAAACATCACGCGTGACAGCAGTAGAGTGCCAATAGGCCCTTTTGGCAGCACAGGGAAGGGGGCAGAAGCCTAATGGGTGACCTCTGGCAATCTTTTTTTTTACCACCTCACCAACGGAAGCAAAGCAGGGGACACATTTCCCAACAACAGAGATCAACTTAAAATCATGGTGGGGCCGGGCTATCTTTCGTCTCAACACCATTTTTTGCATTGGGGTTCCCGGGCCCCCTAGACTTTTGGGGATTCCCAAAAAAACGAAGGGCCCCAGCTGGTCTTTACCCCAAAAGGTGTTGTCCCGCCCCGCAAACCAGCGTCATAAACTGAGCGGACCCTTTAGCAAAGCTGGGGAGTCATTACAGACAAACGCATCCGGGTTTCCAAGATAATGTGGATCTTTGACTTTTAAACAAGATGAATCAGGGGATGGGGTCCTGATGATGTTTTGGCCCCCCAAATTCTGAGGTCACCGGGTTAGTTTGCCAGTTTACTTTAAAATTTCCCTTTTTAAACAGAAATGGTCCTCTTGAAAAAATTTTTTTTTAAAAAGATATTTTTTTTTATGAATTTTTTTTCTCTTTTTCCCAACAGTTCATTTTTTTGGTTTTGCGTGAGGGAGGGTAAAAAACAGCAAGGTTTCAGACAACACCGTATTTCCCTTTTACTCACTTTTTCCCTTTAAAAAGTTTTTGCATTGTTTAATGGTTTTTTTAGGTCATTTTCTGTGAGATACAGCAAAAATCATAGTCCTTTGGAACCGAAATTTTGGACTTCTAAGTGGCAAATTTTTCCCCCACAAATTTTTTTTAAAAGTGGTGGGGAAGTCATAATTTTTCTTTTTGTGGGGTTTATGTTGCTGTGGTTAAAAGCTATAAAATTTTGGCCTTTGGAACAGAAATATGGGGTTCTAAGTGGGGATTTCCCCTCACAATTTTTAATAGTGGCTGAGAAGTTTATATTTTAAAAATTTTTTGGGGGCATGTTTGGTTTAGATACAGCAAAAATCTTTGGGCCCTTTTTAACAGAAAAATGGCCCTTTTAATGGCAAATTTCCCCCCTCAAAAATTTTTTTCTGGTGAGAAGTCATTTTTATAAAATTTTTTGGGGGTGCTGCTTTGAAATGGGAGCAAACCCCACAGGGCCTTTTTATAAAAAAATGTTGTTTCTAACAGACATTTTTCTTCACAATTGGGCCCAAATGGCTCAAGGGTCCTGCTTTGAATTTTTTTGGGGGGATTTTGCTGTTTACGCAGCTTTAAAAAAAAGGGCCATTCAAAAAAAAGTTTTTTTCTAACAGACATTTTTTTTTTTTCCCCAATTGAACCCAAAATGGCTCAAGGGTCATGCTTTGAATTTTTGGGGGGGGGCATTTTGGGTGGGGACATCAGCTTTTACTACAGGTTCCCATTTTTTTAAAAAAAGTTTTTTCTAACAGACAATTTTTTTTTCACCCAAATTTTTAAGAGTGGCTCAAGGGGGAAAGGTTTCCCGTCAGAAAAAAGGGAAAAAGGTAGGACACGGTTTAAAGGACACATATTGCAAAAAAGACCCCTTTTTTTTTTGCAAGATCTTTAAAAAAATTTGCCCAAACAAATTTCCCCGTATTGAGACAAAAACCCAAAATTAATAAAAATTTAAAAAAAGAGAAACAAAGACAAGGGTGGATTCCATCCCATTTTAAAATGTGTTTTCCCCAGAATTTTAAAATACTAAAAAATTGTTGTACAAAATAGCTGTTTAAAAAAAAACCTCTGAATTTACCCAAAAGGGAAAGGGACGGGAAAAATTGACCAGAAAGTAGGTTATTCCCGAGGACATGGAGTTGGACACAGAAGAGAAAAAAAATACAAGACCCCTTTCCCCCAGGCCCCGTTGAGTAAAATGAGAAAAAGGAATGCCCAAAATAAGGGGACCGGTTTTAACAGGAGCGTTTTTAAAACCCCCATATTTTCAAGTGGAAGCTCAATTGGGCCACCTCAAACGGGGGGGCAAAACGCTACCCAGGTATTTTTTTTGTCAGAAAAAGGCTTGGGGGTTCTCACACTTCCGTTCCGCACTTTTGCCAGCACGACAAATTTTTTCGTTGCTTTCGTCCAAACAGGGGAAATTTTAAACCCGCTGTTAAAAATTAAAAACCCGGAAAAAGCCAGCCCCGGGCTTTTCACCCCACCCACGTAACCCGGCCCCGGGTCAAGCTGTTGGCCCGGAAAAGGGATAGTCAATGTCCATTCAACTAAAATGGGGTTTAAAGGGTTTTTTTTTTTCCCCGGGACTTTTTAAATTTTGGGGGGTCATGCAGGGTTTTGGGGGTCTTTCTGTGGCCCAGGACAGGTTAGTCAATGGGCCAGTGAAACCCAAAATGGTGGTTGAAAGACTCCTTTTTTTTCCCGGGACTTTTTAAATGTGGGGGTATGCCGGGTTTTGGGGGGGCCCTGCTGCTTCCAGGACAGGGATATTCAAAATTTTTTCCCCCTTTAAGTAAAATGATGGTTCAAAATCTCTGTTCTGGGACTTTTTAATTTGTGGGGGAGCAGGTTTAAGGGCAGGCTGTGGTACAAAACAGGGAAAAGAAAAAGGTCTGTGCTTTTTTTTTTGGGACTTTTTTTAACCTAAGGTGTTGCCTAAAAATTTTAGCACGTATCCCTTTTTAAAAGTTGTGGATGTTAATTTCAGCTTCTCCAGCCTTGTTTGGGTGTAATAATGAAGGGGTTGTTGCTCTCCCATAGACTTTAATGGTCATCGCGCATAATCGATGCTCACTATCGAAAAACCTTATCGATAGCGGCCGACTATCGACTATCGATCGATCTCGATAGCCAACGCAATCGCTCAACACTATTTATGACACTTTTAGACCTAGGACGACATATATGAATGTTGGCGCTGACAGGCCAGTTCTAAATAGCTCTCAGGCAGTGTAGAATGTGCCAGAATGTATGAAGCTGTTCTTCTGCAGGTCATACATACAGGGCAGTGTAGAGCCAATACCACAAGTCTGGCTCAGGCACCACCTTTACCCTGGTCTGGCTGTTCTTCTGCAGGTCATACATACAGGGCAGTGTAGAGCCAATACCACAAGTCTGGCTCAGGCACCACCTTTACCCTGGTCTGGCTGTTCTTCTGCAGGTCATAAATACAGGGCAGTGTAGAGCCAATACCACAAGTCTGGCTCAGGCACCACCACCTTTACCCTGGTCTCGCTGTTCTTCTGCAGGTCATACATACAGGGCAGTGTAGAGCCAATACCACAAGTCTGGCTCAGCACCACCTTTACCCTGGTCTGGCTGTTCTTCTGCAGGTCATACATACAGGGCAGTGTAGTGCCAATACGACAAATCTATAGAAATAGGGGTTCAGCAGCATCCAAATAAGTAATAATGTGAATAAAGAGTGCACGTCAAAAAAAGACCAGGATCAAGGTCTAGAAGACATTCAAAAATTGAAAAAGGCAGCACTTAAAAAACAAGGTAATTTATTGGCCCAACAACAGAGCCTTTCTCAAGCTGAACACACAATGCCATCAAGTGAAATATATAGTGAGCAATCGTGTTGAATAATGAACAATCAATCAATCAATCAGTCAATCATTTTACAGTTATGAAATTTATGAAGAAAAAATACAAAATAAATACTCAAATCTGAGACTTTTCATACATGATGATAATTGATTCATAATAAATTTACAATTAAAGAGTGTGAAAATTTAATTGAATCTGAGCAAACCATGTATACAAACATGACAACAGATTACATCATGATTACTAGAGATGAGCAAATAGTTTGAGTCGAACTTCGAACAGCAGTGGTGTTCAGTTTGAGGTTCGAGTCGAACTTGAACTTGAGCCCCATTAAAGTCGGGTTAATTTTTATACCTATACAGGTGAGGAGAAGCTGGAATTACCATCCATAACAGTAAACTGGATACAGGGAGCAACTTAGTGAAGAAAATTTGGCTCTAAGCGTGACAGAAAAAAAATTGAGACGTTGAAATACTTCATTCCTTTCAATGGCTAACTGAAAAGATGAGGACAGCTTGCAGGCAGGGGCGTAGCTATAGGAGCTGCAACGGTAGCAAAAAGCCCCTTTGACACATAAGAAGACACCAGTATTGGAAATGGCACATGGTAACTGGCAGGAGCCCCATTTCACTTTTTGCACCAGGACCCAAGAACTTCACGTTACGCCTCTACTTGCAAGCTTTGTACATGTAATATATGTGATGGCAGCAAGAACATCCCAACGGGGAACATGGAGGCTCAGCTGACAGTGGCGTAGTTATAGGGGGTTAGCAGTAACAGCTGCTACGGAGCCCTACATCCTGAGGGGGCTAAAAAGCCCCTTTGACACATAAGTAGACACCCAAAGGCGTAACTTCAAGCTCTTAGGCCCTGGTACAAAAAGTGAAATGGGCCCCCCCCAGTTACCATGTGCCATTTACAATACTGGTATCTTATGTAGCAGGAGGGCTTTTGGGCCCCCTCAAGCTGCAGGGCCCGGTAGCGACTGCTACCGCTGCATCCCTTGTAGCTACGCCCCTGTAGACACCGGTATTGGTAATGGCACATGGTAACTGACAGAGGTGCCAATAGGGCAATACTCTCTCAGGGGCCCTAATTAAAAAGGGGCCCACTGATATGTTCAAAAAATAGGAACTACTAATGGGTGGGGACCCCATTTGATTTGGCTGTATGGGGCCCTGAAACGGTTAATAGATGACTGATGGCAGCCCTGGTAACGGGGGGCCCCATTTCACTTTTTGTACCAGGACCCAAGAACTTGAACTTACGCCTCTGCAGGTTGAACTAGATTAGATGGCAGTACCATTGATGGCAGCGAGAACATGGCAATGAGGAACATGAAGGTTCCGGTTCGACTAGATTAGATGGCATTACCATTGGTTGCTAAATATTATAGCTCTGCGTGTGGCACAAGATATATGTAATAAAAAAGAGAGAAGTGTATATATATGTGGATCACAATAATGCACTGATATATTTCAGCGTTATGTGGACTTAAAATCTGGAAAAATTAAACTTTTTGGCGTTGAGTAAGATTAAGCAACAGAGAGAACTCTATTTCCTGGATATATATCTGTATGACAATAACACACGGTATATTTGAAAGGTATTTCACCTCCAAAACTGGCAAAAATGAATCTCCACTCAGTATAATTTTCACCAACCAACCACTATTTAGAATATATTTCCTTGTAAAGGAGATTTGGAGACAGTGTGTTATAAAATGATTTCCCCCCAATACTGCAAAAACAGAACTTTTAGGCACGGAGTATGATTTAGCAAATCCAAGCACTCTGTATAATATATATCCATGAATATGAGTATTAGATGTTATGTGAGCCTGCAAATGTCACCACATAACAGCTTCTGGGTGTGGGAAAGATGCAGCCAGCAATACCAAACTCCCTAACTATTGCTGTCTATGGAGAGGAAAATGCTATCTAAGTAAGAGCAGTCAGTACAGTACAGAGTGTGAGCTGAAAATGGTATTCACAAGGCAATACAGTGAAATATATATAATATGGTCATGCGATTTTAGCAGCCAATGAGAGCCCTACACCTCAGTGATGACCTTTTTTACACTTCTCTGTGCTCCGCACTGACTGGATGGACCAAAAGTGCAGAAAGCCACTGAAAACTATTAAAATGGCGTGTCAAACGCCATGGCGAACTCGAACTTTTACTCGAACAAACAGTAAAATGTTCGGTTCGAGTTCTAGAAAATCGAGATGTTCGACTCAAACTTAACTTTTCTTGAACGGTTTGATCAACACTAATAATTAGTTGCAGAAAAATTCATACATATTGTACTGTATGAGCCGGACACTCGATCCGCGCGTTCACCCAGCGTTTCCCCTAATGGACATCGCATGTGCCGGGTTCTTTCAGCACGCATGTAATGTCCATTGATTTAGACACCACGACCATCTTTGTCGTGGCGTCTAAGGGGTTAAACAGTGTGGGATGGCACCGACACCATGCCGCGCTGTAATTACCAGCTAACACCTGTCCGGCTATGTAGCGGGATTGCATCGCTTTACCGGCATTAGGATGAACTCGTACATCCAATGTTGGTATGAGTACATCCTTGCAGCTCTACTCTGGCTACTGAGCCTTATAATAATCTTAGGCTATGTCTTCACTGCACATGTTTTCGGTCAGTTTTTTGGCTGAAGAGGGGTGATGCTGCAGGAAGCCGGCAGTGGGATTTAACGGGTTAAACCCTGCCATCGGCTTCCTGCAGCATTGCTGCACTTCAGCTTCCTGCCGGCCAAAGATAGTACTGTGCAGCGGCTGTTCACTACAGCCGGCAACCGGTGCTAACAGCAGAAATGGAGCCGGCTCCGTCCCTGTTAACACTTTAAACTCTATGGGGTGTCTAGTTAAATGAGGAACCGGGCTGTGCACCATTCCTCCCTCCGATAGCCCCAAAAAGTTGGAATAAAAAGTGAGCAAAAAGTCGCATCTATCCCAAAATGGTACCAATAAAAACTACACTTCAGCCCGCACTTTTTACTTCAAATTTTTTTTTACCTATTTTCCTCCTCAAAAACCTAAATGTGTCTTATGGTCCAGTGTGCCTTATAGTACAGAAAATACTATATCTTTGATAGGTATACAGATATATTTAGCAAATCCTGGATTCTACTGAATGTCTGTCAGTTTTTCAGTTTACTTCTAGTGTTTTTGATGGCAAGGATACTGGTACAGAGTGTGATCATTTTCCTACCAACAATACCAAAACCCTAATTGAATAAATATATGTTAAAGAGCAGTTATAGAAAATGAATAGTTCTTTATCTTTACAGACCCATATGTAAAGGTGCAGCTTGCTCTGAATAAGAAGAAGTGGAAGCGTAAGAAGACAGGAATTAAGGCGAACACGCTGAACCCATACTTTAATGAAGAATTTACTTTTGATGTAACTTTGGAGCAAATTCAGGTCTGATTAAAATGTTTTACTTTTTCTAATTTATTCATGATTTTAGTTTTACTAGACTTTTAAAAACTTCCCTACCACCTCCCACTGTGCTAAAATAGAACATTATCCCATACTTACCTCTACTATCATCACCATTACAGTGGTGCCAGAGTTCCGGTGTCCCTTGGTCTCTCACTGATCACACCACATTTCTGAATCACATGATGCTGCAGCCAGTCATTTACATCTGTGGTCACGTGCTGCAGATGCAGGCATGTGACTACATGAGGTTACAGATTTGATTGCAACATCATGTAATCCATGAATGGGATGTCAACAGTGAGGGAACGGGGAAACATTGGAGCACTGGCAGCGCTGGAACGGTGGTGACGGGAGAAGAAAGTGGGTTATTATTCTATTTTAGCATAGTGTGAAGTAGGGAGGTTTTTAAAAGTTTTGTAAGTGGAGTAGATCATATAACCATGCAGAACACTTAAGCTAGGGCTATACAGCATAGGGCAAAAACCGTCGGAAAGCCGCCACTTTTTGTCCAATGCATGGCCAAGGTTTTTGTCATGTTTTGTGTAAAAATTGCAGTAGGTTTTAGCTTTCTGACCGTCGGCCCATACATGAATGTACGGGAAACCGACGGAAAGATGCCAGGCGCCGGCGGGTTTTACAGCATGTTCCTAAAACCGTTGGCACCAGACAGCGATCTAAAAAAAAAAAAAAGGCCTTTGTAGACTACAGGTTATATTTTTCTCTTAAAGTCTATGGGAATGCAAAACGATCGTATCTTTAGCGGTTTTAGAATCCTAAAACCTTCGAAAATACGATCGTTTTTGGATGCTGTGTAGACATAGCCTTAAAGTAGCCTTAAAGGGGTTGTCTCACTACATTGATTTGTCCTGTTTTCTTGGTTTCATTTGAATTCAGTGGTGTGTTTACTGGCTTTTACTAGGCTGCAGTAGAAGCCAGGTCTGTAGCTATAGCAACCAGCACTGGCAGCCTATCAGGAGAGATCAAACATGTCTGTAGCTATAGCAACCTGAGGAGCTGATGCGGCCCATATAAGAGAGGATATCTAGTAATAGGTAGGACACTGTTAATGGACACATATTGCAAAGTGACTTGTTTTTGCAAGATCTTTAACATAAAAAGCAATCCTTGTAGTGAGACAACCCCTTTAAAACTATCTCCAATCAAGGACAATTACTTGGCCATGTTTCACATACACAGATTTTTTTTCCTTTCTGTTTCAGAATGTGGATCTCATCATCTCTGTGTGGGATCATGATAAAGTGAACAAGAATGAACAGATCGGGAAAATATTTCTCAGCTGTCGAGCTTCAGGAAATGCTTTAAGACACTGGTCGGACATGCTTGCACACCCAAGGAGACCTCTAGCTCAGTGGCACGATTTGCAGCCAGCAGAAGAAGTGGATAAGGTCCTTGCCCTGAAATCTCATTTAAAACTCCTTCGACCCAAAAGATAATGAAACGCAAAGTATGGGGTTTCTGAAGATTTATCAATGACTAAGAACATGGGATATAATATTTCCCAGTGAGTCACATAATGGTCACTCCCGCGGTTCACTCACAGTTCCATGTGACATTTATATCTTATGAATCCAAACATTATATCTATGAATCCTTTATATCCACCCATATGATGACAAAAGGTTTACATAGTCCAGTACTGAGAAAAGTGGAACAGTAGAAAAGACCCTCATACAGTTAAAATGTGGTCTAAAATATTAGGAAATTATGTGACATCTAATTCATGATTACAAATCTTCATATATAAGTAATATTAATAAATTATGCTTAAGAAAATTCAAGATGTTAAATAGTCTACCGTAGACAATTCCTGTTCGACTGATGGGTCGCTTAACAATCAGCTGATTAAAAAGTATCCTTATGCTGGGACCTTAGAAGATCCAATGTCATCTGCAAGGACCCCTGTTACTAAGGTCGACATGTATGAACGAGGCTGCACAAGTTTTCTGGCGTCAAAAAGCTTTAGTAGACCTGTTCTATAGATGTCTGAACAGTTGCACTCCAAACTTATAATGATAAGCGCCTGTGCAACAGTTTTTGATGCGCCAAATATCTGGGGCGTTCTGGGCGCGTCACACCACATTCATAGAATTAGACATATTTATGATTCTTTGACACCAAATCTAGGCACAGAACAGTTAGAACAGCCAGACCAGGGTAAAGGTGGTGCCTGAGCCAGACTTGTGGTATTGGCTCTACACTGCCCTGTATGTATGACCTGCAGAAGAACAGCCAGACCAGGGTAAAGGTGGTGCCTGAGCCAGACTTTTGGTATTGGCTCTACAATGTATGACCTGCAGAAGAACATCCAGACCAGGGTAAAGGTGGTGCCTGAGCCAGACTTGTGGTATTGGCACTACACTGCCCTGTATGTATGACCTGCAGAAGAACACCAGACCAGGGTAAAGGTGGTGCCCGAGCCAGCCTTGTCGTATTGGCCCTACACTGCCCTGTATGTATGACCTGCAGAAGAACAGACCAGGGTAAAGGTGGTGCCTGAGCCAGACTTGTCATATTGGCTCTACACTGCCCTGTATGTATGACCTGCAGAAGAACAGCCAGACCAGGGTAAAGGTGGTGCCTGACCCAGACTTGTGGTATTGGCTCTACACTGCGCCTGTACGTATGACCTGCAGAAGAACAGCCAGACCAGGGTAAAGGTGGTGCCTGAGCCAGACTTGTGGTATTGGCTCTACACTGCCCTGTATGTATGACCTGCAGAATAACAGCCAGACCAGGGTAAAGGTGGTGCCTGAGCCAGACTTGTCATATTGGCTCTACACTGCCCTGTATGTATGACCTGCAGAAGAACAGCCAGACCAGGGTAAAGGTGGTGCCTGAGCCAGACTTGTGGTATTGGCTCTACACTGCTCATGTATGTATGACATGCAGAAGAACAGCCAGACCAGGTATAGGTGGTGCCTTAGCCAGACTGGTCATATTGGCTCTACACTGCGCCTGTACGTATGACCTGCAGAAGAACAGCCAGACCAGGGTAAAGGTGGTGCCTGAGCCAGACTTGTGGTATTGGCTCTACACTGCGCCTGTACATATGACCTGCAGAAGAACAGGTTGATATATTCTGGCGCATTCTACACTGCCTTAAAGCTATTTAGAACTGGCCTGTCAGCGCCAATGTTCATACTTGTTGCCCTAACTGTTCAAATTCTTTGTAGCTTCACCAAAATGTCCATTCACATCAATGCGCTCCATAGTGTAAAAAGAGAAGCAAAACAGCTCTTCAAAGATCAACACTATTGTAAAGAAGGCTTCAAGGAAGTGGCTACAAGCAGAAACCAACAATAGGTCTGCCACCATCAATGGATCTGCTAACATTAAGGTTATGCTCAGAGCACAGCACCTCTTAGGGCTCAGAATACATATTAAAAAAAAAAAATCAATTACAAAAAAATAATTTTTTAGTCTCATCATCACAAAATCATGTCACTGAAAGAAAGAAAAGAAAACATAACTTTCACTAAATATCTTTAGAAAAAACAGATCAATACTGATATAAAATTTTGATATACTTAGTCGCCACAACGTAATCTGTGGGAGAAAATGGCTGTCACTTCAGGGTATGTAAACACCACTATTAGTAGGCTTTCTTTTACGCACAATACCCAGAGGATGGTGAATAGATTGATATCCACTCTTCAATACATCCAACGCATCCAAATTAGGGAAGGAGATGGTTCTATGACACCTTAATAAACCCTGTTGTGTGTCCTGCCTAACCAGTGGGGTTGTCGTCCTAAAATGGTCGTCCTCACCCTACAGAGGCTCTTCCTGTAATGTCCTAGTTAGTATAGGCCCAAAATCATACAGAGTTAGGCAAAAAGAGACATAGCAAGACAGGTGTAGGAAAAATATTTTGCTTAGCTCTGTATGATTTTCAGGAAAAAATGACATGAGGTCCGCCCATTTTCCATAACCAGCCAAGGTAAAACCAACAGCTGCAGCCTGAAACTATCAGAATGGGAAGGTCCATTGATACTGGTCCTTTCCCATTCTAAAAATACCAGCCCGCAGCCACCCTACAAGGAGACCAACACATTAGAGTAGAGTAGACTACTGCAACATCCTTCTCTGTGGCCTCCCATCTAGCACTCTTGCTCCCCTTCAATCCATCCTCAACTCTGCTGCCCATCTTATTCACCTCTTTCCTCGCTATTCCCCTGCCTCGCCCCTCTGCTAATCCCTTCACTGGCTACCCATTGCCCAGCGAATTCATTTCAAGTTACTAACTATGACCTACAAGGCTCTCCATTAACTCTCCCCTCCATACATCTCTGCCTTAATCTCCAGATATCTCTCCTCACGCTATCTCTGCTCCTTACAGGACCTTCTTCTCTGCTCTCCTCTTATAAGCTCCTCACATAACCGTCTCCAAGACTTCTCCCGTGCTTCACTCACACTCTGGAACGCACTGCCCCAACACATCAGACTCTCCTCCACATTCACCACGTTCAAAAGAAACCTGAAAACCCATCTGTTCAGGATTGCCTATAACCAACAATAACCCAGCAGCCACTGTGCTACCCCACAAATATGTCTGTTCCTCACCTTCTGTCCCTTTCCTCCTCCACTTTAGATTGTAAGCCCTCGCGGATAGGGCCATCTCTCCCTCTGTACCAGTTGTAAGTCATTCACTGTTATCGTTGTACTTGTTTGACATATGTTATGTATGTATCCCCCTTTGAATGTACAGCGTCATGGAATCAATGGCGCTTTAAAATAAATAATAATAATAATTAGAAGGTCCACTTCTGATTGTTACCCAGCTCTTCCCAGTACCCCTGGTGCGTTGGGTATTGGGGTAATAGTGACATGGGGTTAGTGTATGCCTTAGGGTGACAAAAACCATCGCTGGCTGACACCAAGCCCCAGCGATAGTAATAAGGATGCATCTGTCAGATGCTTCCATTACTAGCACTGGAATTACATGGGGAAAAAAACACACAAATTGCACAAAAAATCTTTTATTTAAATATACACACGCTAATTAAAAAAGATCTAAAGGCTGATTAAAGATAGTCCAAAAGGAAACCTGTAACTAACCAAACATTGCACAAATACACATACATAGGCCAGATATCTCCAGTATTCAGGAAAGTTGGGTGATGTCCCATCCCCTACTGGTGGCACAGTTTTCCTATCTTCATCACTCAGCTTTTCTAAGATAGGAAAACTGTGTACCTATTATTCCACCACCACCTCTATCCCCCACTCTCACCCTCCACTGTAAAAAAGAAAAACCCTTCCCCACCCCACGTTAACCCCAGTCTCACAGTCTAAACCCCCACCCTAAACCCTATTTCCCCACTCTAAACCCCTTCTCTCTTACCCCCTCTCTTACTCAAACCCTCCATAACCCACTCTAATCCCTCCTTCCTCACTCTAACCCCCCTCACTCTAAACTCTCTTCCCCTACTTTAGCCACCCTTCCACACTCTATCCCTGCCTCTTTCACTCTAACCCCCCCCCTCCCCATACACCACCTCTCACTCTAACCCCCTTTCCCCAAGGACATGTAGTCACCTGCCTTCTGCCGTCTGCCATGTTGGATGAGGGGCGGTGCTTCGGGGAGAGGGTTGGAGCTTTGCGGCTCCCGCTCCTCTTCCCAGTAATGTGCAGAGGCGCTGATCTGATGGCCTCGGATTCTGTCAGAAGATCTGAGTGATGGCGAGGTAAGCTGCATTCTGATATACCCCGTCGCCGCCCCAATTTCTGCAGCCACTGCCACCAATGAGAGAAGCGACCACAGGTCCCCTCCAGCCACTCCCCCACAGTTGCTGCTACCTCCCCTGCAGGGGGAAACAAAGT
>JAODAL010053687.1:0-25111 GCA_025379985.1 Phyllomedusa bahiana
CAGTGGGTATATTTTGCCGTTTTTTTGCAGGGGTTTTGGTTTGAGGGCCCCTGCCCTGGGGTTTTTGCGGTTTCCCATCTTTTTTCCCCCTAAAAACCCATTGAAAATGTACATTTTTTTCCCCGCCCGAAAACCCGGGGCAGAAATTGAACATTTTTTGTAGGAAATTTTTGGAACCCCCGGCCCGGTTTAAAAAAACCTTCGGGCCCGAAAACCCTGCCCCGTGAAACCCATAAAACCAAATTTTAAATTAAAAAACGCTAGGGTGGAAGGGTTTTGACGGTTTTTTTTCAAAAAAAAACCCGACCAAAAACCTTTTGCCGGGTAAAACACCCTTTAAATATCCAGGACTACCCTTGTCAGCAAATTCTTTTAAGGAAAAAAAGAAAGTGTTGCATTCATTCATCAGATACACTTCCTTTTTCCTGTCTGGGAAACGGCTGGTTTTTGGTTGTACCACTTTCCTGGCAAAATTCGGGTGTGGCCAAACCGGGTTTCCCTCCCCAAAAAATCCAAGGTGCTTACTACCCAAGGGCTATGGTATGTTCATTTTGGGGCAGTTTCCCCACGAAACAGGGAAAAAGAAAGTGATTTTCTTTGGCTCTAACGATATAACGATAGTTTCCTCCAGCGCAAAATTTTTTTCTACACTGATCACAGTAAAAAAAAGGATAGTAGGAAAGTGGAACACTTTTTTTCTGTACATTTTTTTTTTCAGACAAAGGATCCAAATAAAATTGGGAAAACTAATATGCAAAATTTCCATTTTAAATGTTTTTCAATCCAAAAAATGTAGGGGCGGATCCCAAAAATGACATTTTGGGTATTTTAGTTAATTCCCCAAAAAAAAGCAAATTTAAATTTCCAAACAAGGGAAATTTTTCTTTTTGGGCGCTTTTTTTAACACAATGTGTTGTAAAACCTTTGTAAAATAAATAAAATAAAACATTGGTATGAAACTAATGCAATTTTTTAATTTTGAAAAGAAATCAAAATTTAAAAGGGTCCTCAGCTTGGTTTTAAAATTTTGGGGGGTTTTTAAAAATTGTGGGGCCTTTTGGCCCAATAAAAAACAAACTTTAAAACTTTTGGCCCTTTTTTCCTAACCGTTTTTCTTTTTAAATTACACACAGAAAATGGAACAAGAATAGTGGTATTGTTTCATGTTGGCATTGTTACTTCATGTGTTTATTCCAGGACATGGGGCTATCGCTTGTGTTCTGAACACCAGAAACGAAGCTTCAAGTGCAGATGAAATTGAAATAGGGGCCCTTTGTCTTTTGAATTCAAAATCCTTTTTTTTTAAAAAAGGGGACCCCGGGGGCTTTTTTTCCCCTTAAAAATATTAAATTTTTTGCTCAAACAGCAGAAATATAAGACGTCTACTGCGGATTTTGGCTTAATTTGCTGTGGATAGTTAATACGACTGAAAAAAGACATATGTCCGTCAAGTTCATCCAAAGGGTGGGGAAGATGAAAAAAAAGGGGAAAAGGGCAAAGCAAATTTTTTAAAAGTTTTGGGTTTCCCGCCCTAACGGGATAAAGACTTTGGAACCCATAAGGCAAAACCCCAATCCGTCCTAAAGGAATATTTCATTCCTGATCCCAAAATCACCATCAGATTAGATCTGCATCCTAATGAACATTTTATACAGCAACATAAAAATAGGGGTTCCCCCTTTTTTTCCTTCGAGGCCAGCTCCGGGGGCGTCAAATTCCCCAAATTCCCCCGGGCTCTCAATGTGAAGAAGGTTTTTTTTTTTTTCTCTAGATATAGAATTTTTTCTTACTCCAGACGGAGGGAATGCCCCCTTTGTCTTTTGAAGGGATTTTACATGAAAATTTTTTTAAAATTTTCCCCCTTTTTTGGGCCATTCATATACTTATATAACTTAATCGTGTCTCATGCCACTTCTTATTTTCAAAACGAAATAGCTTAATTCTTTTGACCTTTACTCATAACTAAGATGCTTCATGGTAATAGATGTGTAAAAAGTCCCCATTTAAAAGGGTTTAAAAATGTGTCCCCTTTCCCGCTATAATTTCCAACCCTGCTCTCTTTTTCCCCTAAATGTATTATATAAAATGGGCAGATTCCCCTTAAAAAAACCCATTGGGGATTTTAGTTTTCCCAAAGGGCCCAAAATTTAGTGAATGGGGGCCCTTTAAACCAAAAGACGAGCGGAAAAAAAACGATAAAAACCTGGGCAATTAAATCGTTTCTTTTTTTTCCCCAAACAGAAAATAGTCTTCAATATGAGCTTAAAAAAAAAAAAAAAAAATATAAAAATAAAAAAATATAAATCAGGGTCGGACTTTGGGGTCTGGGGCCCCCAGGGGAAAAAAAAACATTGGGGCCCACCCTACGGGACAAAAAAAAAATTACCGGGGCCCCTCAACTAAATTCGCCCCATTTTTTAAAACCCCCATAAAAACCCGTGTACAAAACAGAACTTTATTGTGTAAAAACCAAAGTATTTCACTTTTTTCATTTTAAAAAATAATTTTAGACACGGGCCCAAGAACTCCATCCATATCCCCCCCCACCCACATACAATACCCCCCTCCTCCCCATTTTCAATATCCCCCTCCACCCCACATACAATATCCCCCCCACCCACAAACAAAACCCCCCCATGTTTCCCCTTGGGCACGCACCTTTACCAAACCCTTAAAAAAAAAAACAAACCCGGGAAGAAAGTAAAAGTGTAAACCCAAACAAAGGGGGGTTTCCCCTCACTCTTACAATAAGGGGCACATGTGGCCCGGCCCCCTTTTAAAAACCCCCGCCAAAAAATAAACCTAAAAACCCCCGGGCCCAAAAGGGAACCACATAGCTTCAGACACCAGCTCAAGAAAACCTACAACCTGCCAAATGGAGACCACAAAAGGTCAGAAAAAACCATTTAAGGGAAAAACCTACCCCCACCGCCAAAAAGAGGGCCACATAAGGGGCAGACACCCCTCAAGGGAAAACCTACAACAAACCCCCAAAAAGAGACCAAAATAAGGTCAACATCCTCAGGGATAAAACCCAAAAAACACCGCCATTTTAATACCACATAAGGGCAGAAAACCAGCTCCCGGGGATAACCTACAAAAACCCCATATAAGAACCCCCCAAAAGAGGCAGGGGCACCACTCAGGTTTTAACCCAAACACCGCCAAAAATAGAGACCCCCATAAAGGTCAGACACCAGCCCAAATTAAAAACCCTACAACACCGGCCCCAAAAATGAAACCACATAGAGGGCAAAACACCTGCTTTAGGTATAAACCCAAAAACAAACCCCCATAAAAAAGAAAACCACATAGAGGTCAGACACCTGCTAAGGGCAAAACCCTCCCCATTACCAAAAATAAAAAATAAACCCTTTAAGTCAGGGACTCACCAGAGACTTTTGAGTCGTTCTCAAAAAACTCTCCTGAGTTCCCCTTCCTTTTTTCCTTTTTTCTTCTTCCATCCGTTCCCACCGGGGCCAAAGGGGGACTTGTCCCCGGCCCCAAACCATCCCCCGCAGAAATTAAAACAAAAAATTTTCTTAAAAATCCCAATTTTTCCAGCATTTTTTACCTTTTCCCCCCCTCTGTACAAACTTAAACCCCGGGGGGGGGGAGAGCGGGGAAAGCCCCAGTATCCCCAAAGGGGGGTTTAAAGGGGGGGGAGAGGGGCCCCCGGTAACTAGATAACCCTATTTAGGGAGGTAGAACCCCCCCCTGGGGGAAGTGGGAGGCCCAAACCCTAGTGGCCGTTGGGGGGGGTTTGGGTACCCCACCCCAGGTGGGGGAAGGAAAAAAAGCCCCCAGGAAAAAGCAGGCCCCAAAATAACAAAAAAGGAAGGCAAAAGTTTGGGTTGGGCCCCCCTTTAAAATTAAACCCGTAGAGGGGGGGGTTTCCCCCCTAAAGGTTTAAACGAAGTTGAAATTTGGGTCCCCTTTAAAAAAGGCAGCAACAGTTTTGGGAAACCCCCTTTAGGGGACAAAACCCCAAAGGGGCCCTTGGGGGGCTCCTTTTAAAGGAAAAAATACAGGCGTTAGGGGTCCCTTTTTGTACTAATAAAAAGGCAGTTAGGGGGTCTCCTTTAAAGGGACAAAACAGCATTTAAAGGGGGCTCCATTTTGGGAGCTACAGGGAAAGGGGCCTTCCTTAGGAAATGGCAGGGAAAATCAGGGCCCCCCCTTTAGCTAAATGTGAAAGGAAAGTTCCCGAAACCCCCCTTAGTGTTTAGGTAGCCAAAAGGGCCCCCCTTTAGTCATTTGGGCCCCCGTAGGGAGCCCCGAACCCCCCCTTTTAAATCCCGGGCCCCCTGTAGGTAAAACCAGAACCCCCCCTTTAGTCAGGGGCCCCCTGTAGGAAACCAAAACCCCCCTTGTAGCCATGGGGCCCCCTGAAGGTATCAAATCCCCCCCTGAAATTTAGGGGCCCCCCTATAGGGAGCTGGGGCCTCTCATGTTTGGTAGTCAGGGGGGCCCCCTTAGATTCCCGAGCTCCCCGAAGGGAAACCAGGGCCCCCCCCTTGTAATTTAGGCCCCCCATGTAGGTAGCCAGGGGCCCCCCAAGTAGTTTAAAACCCCGGGCCCCCCATTTTAGGGACAAGGGCCCCCCATTTTTGGTGGAAGGGCCCCCCCAAATAGCCAGGGGCCCCCCCCAAACACCAAGGCCCCCTTGGGAGCCAGGGGGAAAACCCCCCAGTAAAACCCCCCCCCCCCCCCCTTTAGTTTAGGGCCCCCCCCTTTTAAATCAGGGGCCCCCCTAGTAAAAGTGTCCCCCCCCCAGTAACGCCAGAGCCCCCCCCCCCTATTTTCCAGTCACCCCCCCTAGTAGCCAGGGGCCCCCCCTTTTTAGCCCCTTTTCCCCCTAGTAGCCAGACCCCCCTTAAAAAAAGCCCCCGCCCCTAAAGTTGGGGAAACCCCCCTTCCATTGTCCCCCCCATAGTAGCCAGGCCCCCCTTAGCCAGTGCCCCCCCAAAATTTTTGCCAAACTCCCCCTTAGGGCCCTTTTTCCCCCCCATATACCAGCCCCCCCCCCCCCCCCCCCCCTTAGCCCCGGGGTCCCCCCCAAAGTAAACCCAAAAGGGCCCCCCCTTTGCATCCTGCCCCCCCTTTGGGCCTTTCCCCCCCAAATTTCCAGGGCCCCCCCCCCACCATGTCCCCCCCATTTGTAGCCGGGCCCCCCAAAACCAGTGCCCCCCCAATACCCCGAGCCCCCCCCCTTAACCATTTTCCCCCCCAAAGTAGCCAACCCCCCCCTTAAAACCATTTTCCCCCCCCAAAAGGGACCAAAGCCCCCCCTTTTGGGCCGTGTCCCCCCCTATACCAGGGCCCCCCCCTTTTTTGCCAGGGGTCCCCCCCCAAAAGTAGCCAACACCCCCCTTTCCAGTGTCCCCCCCAAAGTAACCCCGGGCCCCCCTTTTCCCAAATTGTTCCCCCCCAAAAGTAGCCAGAGGGCCCCCCCTTTGCCCTGTCCCCCATAGTAGCCAGGGCCCCCCCCTTAACCAGTCCCCCCAAAATACCAGGGCCCCCCAAAAAATTTCCCCCCAAGTAGCCAAGCCCCCCAAAGCCATGCCCCCCAAAGTACCAGAAACCCCCCCCTTTGCCAGTTCCCCCAAAGTAGCCCAAACCCCCCCTTAACCAGCCCCCCCCTAGAAACCAGGGCCCCCCTTAGCCATTTTACCCCCCCATAGTAGCCCGAGCCTTCCCCCGTTTGGTTTTTAAAAAAAAAAAAAAAAAAAAAAAAACAATCACTTACTTGGCCCGGCTTTTCCCCCCCTGGACAGGGCCCCCCCCGGGTCCGTGCAGCCGCCGGCTCCGTAACCGGCCCCCCCTGGGGATAGGCGGCGCGGTGAAAATGACGACCCCGGCGCGCCGCCTAAAGTCAAACAAAAAGTGGGGGCCCGGGACCCCGGGAGGCTGAAGGCCCAATTGCCTTCAGGGCCGCCCGGGGGGATTTAGCGAGGGGCCCCGCTAGTGGCCGCAGTTCTCCGCTTTACACCCCCCCCGCGCAGGGGCCCCCGGGATCCGGGGAAAATTAGGTCCCCAACTCCCGGACAGTCTCTGGGGGCCCCCGGGGGCGGCTTTCCCGGGGGTTTTTTTTTAGTACCGGAAAAACGCGGGCGGGGCCCCCCCCGGGGGTGACTGCACTTTTCCCCAGCCTGTAAAATAATAAAAATAAAGGTTAACGCTGGGATAAAAATAAATATATAAATATAAAATAAATATATATTAAAAATAAAATAACACATAAACAAAACCCGGAAAATTTACAGCACCCCAAAAAAAAAAGAAAAAAAATTTCATTATTCCCCAAAATTTTCCAAAGAAACCCCTGTTTCGGCCCAAGAGCCTTTTCCCTGGGCCAAGAGAAAGGCCCCAATTTTAACCGAAATATTCTCTTTTTCACATTTTTTGGGAAAAAATAACTTTTTTAATTTTTTCATCATATTTTGGGGTGGCCCGCTGAAAATTAAAATTGTGGCGGCCCAAACCGGGGATTTAGTTGGTTATCCGGCAAACCCAAAAAATAAAAAAATTTTTTTATCAAACCTCCTTTTTTCGCAAAGCAAAAATATATAAATATATATATAAAAATTATTAAAAATATATATAAAAAATAAAAAAAAAAAATACACCAAAACACACCCCCCCCCCCATTTCGCCAAACAATTTTTTTAAAATGGGCTCCCCAAAAAATAAATTTTTACCTTTTGTAAAACCAACCCGCCCCCAAAACCCACGAAGCTCCAGGGGCCCCCCGGCTTCGTTTTCTTTCTGTTGTTAAATTTGGGTTCGGTTTGGCACATTCCCATTAACAAGACATCACTGACTCGGGGCTTCAATTTTTATTTTACCCCCCGCTTAAAACCCAAAAGGGAAAGCCACGGAAACCCCTGAAAACCACTGACGGGCCCATTGTGGCCCCTATGTTGCCCTTTTATGGACAGTATTGAAAAAATTTAAAGCGGGGAATCAAGAATTATCTTCACCTCCCGGGATAAATTAAAAAATTTCTGTTTTTCCACAAGGGCCCCAACAACATTTTCCCTTTCAAGGTTTCCTTCCCTCCTGGCAAAATGGTTTGCAGGGTTTAAAGTCAGTTACACAGTGACCTTTTAGGGGGGGGAAAAGGGCAGAGCTGCCCCACAAACGATTTGCACTTTAAAAAGTGTAGGGTTCATTGGTTTTGGGGTTTTTTTTGGCCTTTAAATTTTTGCAGGGGTGCCGATAATTTTTTAAGACTTTGGGCGACATGGTTTTAAACGGGCTGCGCCGAAAATCTGCCGTCTTTTCAGGCTGCTGTTCCCCCTAAATTTTTAAAGAGACGCACTCCATTTTCGGGGCCAAATTTCAACACTTGCGGCACTTTTGTAAAGCTTTTGAAAAACAGGGGCTTGCCTTTTATGCCTTTTTAAACGACATTTCCAGGCGCAATTAAATGCCGGAAAAAACTGGACCTCTTTAAAATTTGGTTTTCCTGACCCCGAAAATTTTCAATAAAAATACTAAAAGCGCGTAAAAACCCTTGGGCCCACAAAGGAGAACAGGGTTCATAGACTCAGGCACAATTTTAAACCCACTAATCGGCAAAAAAAAAAAAAAAACACCTTGGGCGGCAAAAATATTTCATGTCCTCTTTTGTGCACCCAAAATGGAGGGCAAATCCCTTTAACCCGAAGGAAAAAACGTTCAGGGAAGGTTTTCATTGGAAATTTTCAACCATGAAAGAAGAAAGGGACTGCAAACCAAAGGGGTTGTGATGTTGTGTGACAAAGCCCCATTCCCCCACAAACCGATGCCCAAAAACTGTCTACCCCAAATCCAAAATTTTTTTTTTTGAGGGTTTTTAAAATTTTCCCCCTAAAGGGGAATTTTTGCTTTGGAAAGAAAATGAGGAAGATTTCACTTTTAATGTAGAAAAAATTAAGACACAAATGTATTCAGAACCCAAAAACAAAAATTTTTAAAAGTGGATTTCAAAAAAATTTTGACGATGGCTGAGGGGAAATGAAAAAAAATTAGACAAGACAAAATAATGAATTTTTTCTTTTTTCTGAAAGAAAAATTAAAATTTAGCAGCCCAAAGTGGGGAAAAGGTTTTTTGCCTCCCCTTAAATACATTTTGGAGAAAACAATGCCGGGAAGCCCTTTTTCCCTTTGTTTGGATTTTGCATTACTTGTTTAGATTCTGGAAACCCCCGCACCCCCCTTTCACACATGGTTTTTGGGTTAATACAAAAAGTGCAAGACGGGCTGATACAGGGGGCCCCCCCCTTACTGTCTTTCACACAGGGGGCAGTTTTGGTGCAGTTTTTAAAAGAGCTCCAGTTAAAAAGTCCTTTTTACCATCAACTTCTTCCAGTTCCCTAAATTGTTTTAAAAAAGGTTTTTTCAAGGGAAGTAAACATTTTCTGTTTTTTGAAGTCCCTTGAGGATTCCAAACCCTAATTTGTTACTCACTTTCCCCAACAGGGTTTTTTAAAAATTTCAAAAAACCTTTGGGTGGGGAAAAAAGAACAGTGTAAATTTTTGCGCAGTTTAAAACCCGCACCAAAAAGCGCTGTTTGAAAGCTCTCTAGCCACCAAAAGGTCCAAAGGGGGTTTACCCCAGAAAAACACCACCGCAAGCTTTGCGCTGTTTCCCGTTTACTTAAAATGGGCCCAATTTAAAAAAGAGGCTTTTTTTGTTTCTTTAAAGTAATAGTTTACTAAGCAAAAAAAAACAGAAACAAATTGGGAACAAAAGGTTTCCGAAAACAAAAAAACCCAAAAAAAAAATTTCCAAAAAAAATTTTTAATGAAAAATATCCCTAACAAATTAAAAAAAAACTGTCAAATTTTAGTATTTTTCCAAGACTAAAAGTTGAGATTAATTACATAATTGACTGAAACCTTTTACAAAATTTTGAAGCCTTTTCTGATCCCCGGAAAACCCCGGGGTTGAATGGGACATTATACGCCGGGCAAACAAAAATAATGCCCCATTTAAAAAAGGGTCAATTTCATAAGAAAACGAAACACGTGACCTTTAAGGGCCCATTACATCCCCTGATAATGAACTTTTTTCGCCCCGTTAAAACAATGCGCCGCGATAGGCCCCATTTCAACCCCTAAAAAAAAGATAACCCAAAAGTGCCACGATTTGCCAAAGCCCTAAAGAAAGGGGCGTTAAAGGGTTTTTCCAAGCAAGGTATAACCTGACGCCAAATTTTTTGAAAGGATCCCTACTTTCAGGGGGCACTTCACTGATTTTAAATTTCGCTAAAAAATGCCATTGGGGGACACCAAATTTTCCCGACCTGTCGGGCCCTTTTAAAGGCCCCCTATCCCCACGGGCCGGGTTTCGGCCCCCCATTTGGGGGTTTTTCAGACCACCTGAAAAACCGGCCGAAAAGAGCAGAACGGGGCCTAAAGGAAAAAACCCCTGAAACAAATCCCCACCAAAACAAAGGGTTTTTTTCCCGTGGAACGGGTTTTTCCAACCCCCCCGGGCCCCGGGGGGGAAAACATTGGTAAAAAACAATCTTCCGTCCATTTTCCAACGGAAAATGCTTTTTCAAAGGGGAGGGAAAAGGGCGTTCTCCCTTTTTATTTCGCGGGGAAAAAACCGTCCCCCCCCGGGCCGTGGGGGGCGCCCGCAAAAAAAGGACAAATAACCCGGGCCGGCAAACCGGCCCGTTTTTTTTCCACAAATGCCCTGAGGATGGGGGCCCTTAGGTATTTTTTTTTTATTCCAAGTCTGATTTTTGGTTTTTTTTTTTTTTGGTTTTTTTTTTGCAGTTTATTGTTTAAAAGGGTTTCCCTACTAAATAAAACCCACCAGAGGAGGCCCCAAAAAACATCCAAAAGAATGTTTTCAGAAGAAAAACTTTTGCCCAAAAAAAAGTTTAAAGGGTTCCCCTGTTAAATAAGAAAACAAAAGCAAAATTGAAAAATTCGTTTCAGGTGGGAGAAAAACATTCTTTATACCCTATGGGGCATAGAACAGGGGGGACGTCCCATTTTGGGGAAAAAAAAAAAAAAAAAAAATCGATTTTAAAGGTTCCCGGGAAAGGGGGGAAAAAAAAAAAATTAGCTTTCCATCCGGCTTTTTAAAAAGGATTTGGGACCAATTAAATGGCATAATTCAATACGTTTTTTTAATTCAAACAAATTTAGCCCCTGCCAGCTACATTGGGAAACATTGACTCTTTGGCCCCTGGCCCCCCCGGGCCCATGACCCCAAGTTCACTGTTTAAGTGACCCTTCTGGGTTTCCCAAGGCTTCATTAGTCCCCTTCCCGGTTTTAAACCTTAAAGCCCAATACTGAAATTTTGTGATTGGCTGCAAAATCTCATTTTCCCGATTTTCGGATTTGGGCCCCGAGCTCAGCGCTGTATGGGGGCCAGTTGGAGTTTTAAATTTTTTTTTCTATCTAACCCTGTTTCCCCTTTCCCAGTAAAAATGTTTTTTTATTACATCTGGTCGAACCCCTTTGGGGAAAAATACAGCTTTTTTTTTTTCTTCTTAAACCCACCCCAAATGTTCGAAATTTGGGGTTTTTGGTCTGGGGCTGGGGGAGGCCAATAAAACCCCCCAAAATCTACCTCATTGCCCTTGAAGCAAATTTTTTCATCAACCTTGACATAAACTGGGGCGTTGTCCTGCTGGGGCACAAAGCCCCTAATTTATACACAAGAACCAACAAGAACGAAAACACCCTCATCTAAAATGGAAAACTCACAAATAACTCAGCATTGGAACAACACAGATCCTGGTCAAATATCCAAAAGCCTTTTACGGAAAAAAAAACCGATTCCCTCGGGGTTCCCCCACCGAAATTGACAGTTTCCTTCAGTTTCTTTCCTATCCTTTTGCCCCCCCCTTTTCCCCTTTTTTTTTTTCAAAAACCCTTTTTCCCCCATCAAAACCCTTCCCATTGACTTTCATCTCATCGCTTCAATTACCTGTTTTTCCCAAACTTCCCCCTTTTCATACTTTTTTTTTAAACTCAGTTATGAAGATATTGAAGTCGAAAGGGTTTTTTCACCTTTTTTGGGCCATCATTCCAGACCTGTGTAATGTGGGGTTGCCCGGTGCTTTCAAAGGACGTCTGTAACCCTCAATTACGAAGCCTTCCGGGGCCGCCTCCACTGCCGGGGGCTTCGCCCTTTTGAATTGATCGACCTTGTGATACAATTTGTTTATTTTTTGCCCTGGGAAAAATTTTAAACCCCTTGGCTTTTGGGAAATTTAAAACTCATGGCTCTCCTAAAAAACACTTTTACAATTTTCTTAGAAAGAGAGACCACTATCGAAAGCTGGATTAAAGCGTTTTTTTTCTTGGGAAATCTTCTTTTAAAGGCTGCTCCCAAACCCGTGGGCTTTTCGATTTGGCAACCCAAACCCAATAACACACTGAGCTATTTGGGGGAATGAAAAACAGGTTTTAAAAATTTTAGTAACCCAAAAAAAAAAAATTGTTTCCCCCCAAACCCGGGGGCAAAAAAGTAACAAAAGCATTACATGATAAGAACTTCATAACTAAGCCCCCATGCTAAATAGTTGCAGCAAAAGTTTATGTATGAGAGGGCCAAAGTTTTATTGCCAAAAAAATGAAAGATATTTTTATGTTCAAAGCGAAGTGGAAGGTTAGATAAAAGGATCCCCGAAAGTCCCAAAAGTTCAAAACAATTTTTACCCTTTTGCATTTGGGACTGTATGGGTTGGTTTATATGAAAAGAGGGGAGAAAGCTTGGGGCTCGATATATCCCGGGTTTTCGACAGAGGAGGGTGAAACTCTATGGGTAAATAAGGGGTTTTTGATAGAGGGAGAGAAGCTTTAGCCCCTTTTGATATTAGGGTTTTTAAGATAGAGGGAAAAAAGCTGAGCCCTGTGATATATAAAGGGGTTAAAAGATAAAGGGGGAGAAAACTGAGCTCTGTGATATAAAGGGTTATATGAAAGAGGGAGAGGAGCTTAGCCCCTGTGATATATAGGGGTTTTAAAAATAGAGGGAGTGAAGCTGAACTCTGTGATATATAGAGTTATATTTATAGAGGGGGAGGAGCTGAGCTCTGTGATATATAGGGGGTTTTTAAATAGAGGAGAGAAGCTTGGGGCCCCTGTGATTTTATAGGGGTTTAAATTTTAAAAGAGGGGAGGGCTGAGCTCTTGAATTTTATAGGGTTTAAAAGATAAAAAGGGGAGGAGCTGAGCTCTGGGGATATATAGGTTTTATGATAGAGGAGAGGAGCTGAGGGTCTGGTGGGAAAAATAGGGTTTTATGATAGAGGGAAGAAGCAGACTCCCGTGGATTAAATAGGGTTATATATAAGAAAAAAAGCTGAGCTCTGTGAAAATAGGGTTTTTATGGGTAGAGGGGAAAGAAGCTGGAAAACCCGTGATATAAAAGGGTTTTTATAATAGGAAAGGGGGAGAAGCTGAGCTCTGTGATAAAATAGGGTTATATGATAAAGGAGAGGGAAACTGAGCTCTGTGGGTATATTTGGGTTATATGATAGAGGGGAAAGCGATTTTGTGATTAAAAGGGGGTTTGGGGAAAAAAGAGGGGAAAGGGGTAGGGTCGTGATATAAAGGGTTATATAAAAGAGGGGGAGAAACCCGACTCTGTGATATAAAGGTTTATATGAAGAGGGGGGGAGCCCGACTCTGATAAAAAGGGGTTTTTAAAGATAGGGAGAGAAGCTGAGCTCCCGTGATATATGGGTTTTTTAAGATAAAAGGAGAGAAGCTGAGTTCTTTTGAAATATTTTGGGTTTAAATAAAAAGAGGAAAAGAAACTGAGGGTCTTGGGGTATATAAGGGTTTTAAAGATAGAGGAGAGAAGCTGAGCTCTGGGGAAATATAGGGTTTATTTAAGAGGAGAGAAGCGGGGCTCTGGATAATAGTGTTTTTTGATAGAGGAGAAAGGGGCTGAGCTCTGTTAATAAAAGGGTATTGGAAAAGGAGGAAAGGAAACTGACCTGGGATAAAAAGGTTAAAATAAAAAAGGGAGAAAAAGCTGATCCCGTGAAAATAAAGGGTTATATGATGAGGAGAGGAAGGGGGTTTAGCTCTGATATATGGGTTATATGATAGAGGAGAGAACTGAGCTCTGTGGGTAAAAAAGGGTTAGGGTAGAAAGAAGCTGAGTTTTTGTATATATAAAGGGGTTTTATAAAAAAGAGGGGGAGAAGCGGGGCTCCCGTATATATAGGGTTTTTATGAAAAGAGGAGAGGGGCTTAAATCTGGTTTATAAAGGTTATATGATAGAGGGGGAAAGCTGAGGGTCTGTGTTTTAAATAGGCAGGGCCGGGCTGGGGAAAAAAAAAACAGCCCCCGGCACTAAGCCCCCAGACCCCCCAAACAATATCCGCTTAAAAAAATGTCCATTGTTCCCCGCACCTTGCCAAATGTCTAAAAAAACAAAACTTTTAAAGCTTCTTTCCCCCACGGGGCGTTTTTGGTGCATTTTTGATTTTGGGTTTTTTTGGTTTCGGGTTTTTTGCAGAAAGGCAAAAGCATTTTAAAGCTGAACATTTCTCCACAAAAAACGAACAACAAAAATGCACCAAAACCCGCTCTGTTTGAAGCCCCGTACACACAAACCAAAAGAGAAACAGTGGTTTCAGAGAAACCCCCATCACAGAGTCATGTGTGCACTTTTTTCTTTAAAAAAATCAGGGGCAAGCCCCCACACGACACCAAAATAAAAACCACATAACCTAACCCAAAAACCACCCAAACACATCCCCAGTAGTCAGGTTTACCAAACACAAGAATTCAGCATTACCTCAACACAGAATAAACTTACCCCTGACAGCAAGACTCACAGAAGAAAGTCATCTCTGATGGGGGTTTTCTCTTCTCCCTTTTCTTCTTTTGGCCCAAACCCCCCCAAAGGGCGTCCCCTTCCCGGGTGAGTCGTTCCCTCCATTTCATTTTTCTTCCCGGGAAAACAAGCAGTGTCCCTTTTTAGTGGGCAAAATACCGTTCCGTAGAATTTACAAAAAATACAAACTTGGGCCCCCTCCTTTTTACCCCACTTTCCTATCAATTCCCCAAAAGCGTCCCTTTTGAAACCCCAAAAATTTGAAAAATTTAAAAAAAGTCAGAAAGGGCCCTGTAAAAATTTGAAACCCCCCCTTAGGGCAGGCAGGGGCCCGGGAAAGCAGGGAGGCAGGCCCGTATTCAGGCAGGCAAAGGGGGAAATATACAGGCAGGGAGGGGGAGTAAAAACAGGCAACAGGCCAGTATACAGCCAACAGGGCCCGTATACAACAGCACCAGAGCCCCCTTTTAAGGGAGACAGGGGCAGTAAAATAGGCAGGCAGGACAGTGTAAGGCAGGCAGGAAAGTGTATAGGAGCCGGGGAGTGTATAGGCAGCCAGGGCATTGGAAAAGGGAGGCAGGGGGATTATAGGCAACCAAGGCATTGTATAAAATAGGGGAGTGCTATTATAGACAAACCCCGGGCCCGGGGATCATATAAACCAATGGCCGGGTTTTTAAAGGGTTTGCCCGGGGAGGGGATCATATAGCCAGGGCAGGGTTTTAGGTAGCCCGGGCAGGGTATTTTGGGATCCCCCGGGGGGGCATCATATAGCCAGGGCAGGGCAAAAGGTAGCCAGGGGAAGGGGATCATATAGCCAGGGGAAGGGAAACAAATAGCCAGGGCAACATAATAGCCAGGGCAGGGCATAGGTAGCCGGGGAGGGGATCATATAGCCAGGGCAAAAGGGCCCCTAAAGGAGCCAGGGGGAGCATCAATAGCCAAAAGGGAGGGTAAGGAACCAGGCAGGGGATCAATACCAGGGGGAGGGAATCAGTAGCCAGGGCAGGGAATCTTTAGCCAGGGCAGGGGGAACAGTACCAGGGCAGGGTTTTCAGTACCAGGGGAGGGCATCCCGTAGCCAGGGCAGGGCATCAGTACCCGGAAGGGGATAGGTTTCAAGGCAGGGTATTTGGTAGCCAGGGCAGGGGATCATATAGCCCAGAGGGGGGTATCAGTACCAGGGGCAGGGCCCTCATAAGGGCCCGGGCAGGGTATGGTACCAGTGCAGGGCATCTTTTACCAGGGGGGTTTTAGGAGCCAGGGGGAGGGGATAGGAACCAGGGCAGGACAACATATAAACCAGCAGGGTATCATAGCCAGGGCAGGGGGACATATAGGCCCGGGGAGGGAAAACAGTAGCCAGGGGAGGGCAATCATATACCCGGGGAGGGGCATCAAAAGCCAGGGCAGGGGCAGTATAAAGCCAGGGCAGGGCCCATTAAAGGGGAGCCCCGGCAGGGTGCAGTATAAACCAGGGCAGGGCTAAATTTTAAAAGGGAGGGCCCGGGGAGGGCAAATATTTTAGGCCAGGCAGGGCTATTAAGGCACCAGGGCAATGGCAGTATATAGCCAGGGCAGGGCCCATTTTTAGGGACCACGGCAGGGGGAAATATATAAACCCAAAGGGAAAAGGGGAATTTTAGGCAGCCAGGGGGGGGCATTTTATTTGCCAGGCAGGGGCATATATTCAGGAGGGAGGGTCAGTAAAATAGCCCAGGGCAAGGGGCAGTATAGGCACCTAGGGCAGGGGGAGTATAATAGCCGAAAGGGAAGGGGCAATTTTAGGCCCGCTAGGGGAGAAAGGGAGTATATAGCCCGGGAAGGGGGGGTTTTAGGGAGCCAGGGCAGGGGCATATAAAGGGAACCCCGGGGAGGGGCAGTATATAGCCAGGGGGGGGGCAGTATTTAGCCAAGGGGAGGGCAGGGGCAGTATATAACCAGGGCAAGCAGGGGGATATATGGGAAAAGGGGCAGTATAAAAGCCAGGGTAGGGGCAGTATAAGGGAGCCAGGGCGGGGCAGTATATAGCCAGGGCAGGGGGAGTAAAAGGCAGCTAGGGGAGGGGGAAGTATATAGCCAGGGCAGGGGCCCTATTTAAAACCCCGGGGAGGGGGAGTATAGGCCCGCTAGGGGAGGGGGAAATAGCCAGGGCAGGGGCCCGAAAGGGAGCTAGGGCAGGGGCAGTTAGGCAGCCCGGGCAGGGGCAGTATAGGGAACCAGGGGAGGGGGAGTATATAGCCAAAGGGGAGGGGCAAGAAAAAAGCCAGGACAAAAGGGGAGTAAAATAGCCCCGGGCAGGGGGATTAAAAGGCACCAGGGGGGGGCAGTATATACCAGGGCAGGGGCAAATATAGGCAGCCAGGGCAGGGGCATTTTAAGCAGCCAGGGCAGGGGCAGGGATATACCCCGGGGAGGGGGGAAATAAAGGCAGCCCGGGGAAGGGGGAGTATAGGCACCAGGGCAGGGGCAGTAAATACCAGGGCAGGGGCATTAAATAGGCACCAGGGCAAAGGGGGAATAAAATTTACCAGGGCAGGGGAGTAAAGGCCCCCCAGGGGACAAAAGAGTTTAAAAAAAAAAAAAACGTAAATACCTCACCCGGGGCCCCCCTTCCCGTCCTCTCACTCTGGACCGGTGGGCCGCTCACTTCGATGCGGGCCCCTGGGGCAGGAGCGGAAAACGCATTACATCCCCGCACCTGCCCCCCCGGCCCCCCTGGGAGGGTGAACAGCGGGGTCATAGATTTCCCAGAAGTTCCCGCCTTTGGGTCCCCGCTTTGGCACCGCGGGGGTGCAGGCGGGGGCCCGGGATGGCTGCATGGCTGGGGTTCGGGGACCCGGCCCCTTTCAGTCCGGGGCAGGGGGGGCCGTCGGCCCCCTGCCACAGGGGTTTCCGGGGCTGATGCACCAAATGCGGCCCCCCGTACGCGCCCCAGACCGGGCCGGACCCCTAGCAGCCCGCCGGGCAAATGCCCGGTTTTCCCTATGGGCAGTCCGGCCTGTAATTTGGGGTTTTATGATAAAGGGAAAAGAAACTGAGCCTGTGATATAAAGGGTTATAAGAAAGAAAGGGGAGGAAACTGAAGGCCCCTGATAATAGGGTTATATGATAGAGGAGAGAAGCTGAGCTTTGTGATATATAGGGTTATATAATAGAGGGAGAGAAGCTGAGTTCTGTGATATATAGGGTTATATGATAGAGGAGAGAAGCTGAGTTCTGTAATGTATAGGACTATATGATTTGTAGCAGGATCTCTGAGTAAATACTGATAGGATTAAAAGTCAATGGAAGTCATGATTTCCTTGTTCACATTCAGTGAGTGACAGCTCTCCCTGTATCAGTATGTGTAAAGAGAAAAACTGTCAATCACTATATGTGGGCAGAGACACGCCCCTTTGGCAATGTTCACACGGCTTATTGCCGACGTAATTGTGGGGACGGATTTCGCCCCGCAATTACTCCGGCTGCCGTGCAGCGGGGCGGGGGCGGGGGGCCTGCAGCTCGCCGGCCCCATAGACACTCATTATCCACGGCGCGTACACACTGTAAATAATGTGCATGTCACTTTCTCCCCCCGTGCCGGATTCGCCGAGCGGGGAGAAGAGACGGAATCCATAGTTCTGTATGAGAACTGTGGATTACCGTAATGACTGGGACGGACTCCAGCCGTACTGCAGCGCAAATACGGCGCGGAGTATGGCTGGAATCCGTCCCAGAATAAGCTGTGTGAACGAGGCCTTACTTTCTTTGATTTTTACTCTGATTCTCAGCTTCTATTCTATCCTGCTCTCAATTAGGGTAGCACAAACCACCAGGGTCCCGTTAAACAGAGCCACATAATGCCTTATTCCCCCTTGTGGGGGTGCTGCAGATAGATTGAACGTGTACTGATTGACTCCCACACATATTACAGCTGATCACTGGGGTTTGCAGCAGTGATTTCCCACACTGAAACTTCCCTTTAATCTACTGTCCTGCAGTGTATCTGTTCTTACATAGTTTTATCTTTATATTGCAAAACATTTATTAGATATATCCATAAACTTCCAGGACAAACATTTAAAAGTTCATTAAGTAGTAGAAAGTGAGTGGTGGTATACTTAAGTTAGGGTCCGGTTTTCAACTTTTATCGGACGATTTATTCACTCATTCAGAGTAGCAGAGGAGATGCTGACATGACACGGGCTGTACACTCGATCAGCAACGTTTCCTTACATAGTTTTATAAGTGGAATTATTAAAAAAAAAAAAAAAGTCAGCTTTTGAACTTTACGAAGTAACTTCAATTTTATCTTGATATTTTATGGACGATGTTATAGTAATATAGTGCTGGCCATTTTCAAAGATGTATATGTAAATTAGAATCTGGATAATTGCTATTGTAAATGTCATTATACTAGAAACCAGTCAGTATTTATCTCAAGCAGTCAACAGATTGTGATAAAATTAGATGTGGCCTTTAAAACTAACTTGTCCTTTTTAAAACTTTTTCTAACTTGAAATTCCTTTATGGAAGTATCACTGCTTGAAAGATGATCATGAAATTTCAAGCTCGGTTCACAAAGGAAGCAAGTAGATAATATTTATTGCTATGAATGATAACGGTCAGTAGGAGTCAAATTGTTGGGAAAATTCAGATTGGTATAAGCTAAGCAAAAAATGAGGCCTCATGCACACAGCAAGCAGCATACTGTGCAGGAGGCTGTATAGTTGCTTAGCAGGGCACCATATATTGGGAACCTCCATGTTTAGCATTAGGAGAGTTACTAAAAGGCATGAACAAAAAGAATGAACATTATTTCTAAGTAATAACATGCTATGGAGAAGTAAATAAGGTTTCAGGGGCTAAATAAAAGATTGAATAAATAGAATACAAAATAAGTGTATGGTGGAATGAACAATAATATCATATAAACAGGTGCCTATCACTTTACCTGTATCTGATAGGTGGGGAATGAACAGGATATATAGGAAGCCTAGAGTGTAGTGAACACATACTCCAAAGAAACAGGTGCCTAGCACTTTACCTGTGCACGATAGGTGAGGAATGAACAGGACATATAGGAAGCTTAGAATGCAGTGAACATATATTCAATGGAAACAGGTGGCTAACACTTTACATGTGCATGATAGGTGGGGAATGAACAAGGTATATAGGCATCTAAGAAAGAAATAAACACATATTCCATAGAAACAGGCTCCGTGCAATGTATCTGTGGACTGCACAGGAGATATAGGCAGTTTAGCTTGAAATGAACACATTTTCCAAGTACACCTTCGTCTATGGACTATGTCTTAATTTCAATCTAAACTTCCTATATATCCTGTTCATTCCCCACCTACCATGCACAAGTAAAGTGCTAGGCACCTATTTCCATGTGATATGTCTTCATTTCAATCTAAACCACCTATATTTCCTGTTCTTTCCCTACCTATTATGCACAGGTAAAGTGCTAGGCACCTGTTTCCATGGAATAGTTGTTCATTTCACTCTATACTGCCTATTTATCTTGTTCTGTCCCCACCTATCATGCACAGATAAAGAGCTAGGCACCTATTTCCCTGGAATATGTGTTCATTATAATCTAAACTGTCTGTGTATCCTGTTCATTCTCCATCTATTATGCACAGGTAAAGTGCTATGCACCTGTTTCTGTGGAACATGTGTTCATTTTACTGTAAACTGCCTATATATCCTGTCCATTCCCCAACTTCCATGCACAGGTTAAGTGCTAGGCACCTGTTTCCATGGAAAATGTGTTCATTTCAATCTAAATCGTCTGTTCTTCCTGTTCATTCCCCACCTATCATGCACAGGTAAAGTGCTAGGCACCTGTTTCCGTGGAATAAGTGTTCCTTCCACCCCACACTGCCTAGATATTTTAGTGTGATGAAACAAGGCTTGTTCCGGCACTCGTGCTCCAGCTATAATCCAACTATGATCCAAAATGGAAAAAACGCACTTTATTGGGGTAGATAAAAACAAATTAAAAAATGCATAGCTACAAAATGTTACGTTTAGAGCCCTGATGGTGGCTCGAAACGCGTAAATTTGTAGCTATGCATTTTAATTTGTTTTTATCTACCCCAATAAAGTGCGTTTTTTCCATTTGGATCATATTTGGATTATATCTGGACATGAGTGCCGGAACAAGCCTTGTTTCATCACACTAATTGCATTTGGGCGTTCTACAAACCGGATGCCCGTTTCCGCAGCACCCTGCGTGGAAGGATTGGGTGGTTAAAACCTCATTGCTACAGGAGATCCCTTGTGAGCGTTTATCCATTTTTCTTTTTGTTTGCCTATATATTTTGTTCATTCCCCACCTACCATGCACATGTAAAGTGCTAGGCACATGTTTCAGTGCAATATGTGTTAATTTTACTCTAAACTTTCTATATGTCCTGTTCATTCCCCACCTATCATGCACAGGTAAAGTGTTAGATAACTATTTACGTGAAATATGATCCATTTCACTCTAAACTGCCCATATATCCTGTTCATTCCCCACCTATCTTGCACAGGTAAAGTGCTAGACACCTGTTTACATGAAATATGAGTCCATTTCACTCTAAACTGCCTATATATTGTTTTCATTCCCCACCTCTCATGCACAGGTAAAGTTCTAAGCACCTGTTTCTATGGAATATGTGATCATTTTAATATAAACACATCTTATATTCTATTTATTCAATCGTTATTTAGCCCTTAAAACCTTCTTTACCTCTCCTTAGCTCTTTTGTTCATTCTTTTTTCTTCATGCCTTTTAGTATGACCTGGAGATTTCCACAATTGCATGACATGAAATCTATAGGAGACAGGATTAGGGCTCCAGTGAATGTCTTAATAATTTCCCTTTGCTTTTTTTTTTTTTTCTTTGCAGATTCCTTGTTTTAAATTGTGTGGCTGTCAGTCTCCAACCCAGTGTCTGGGTCTGCTTTGCTACGGTGCATTTTTGAAGGTATGTTTTTTGTTTTTTTTTTACAAATAAATCATAAAGAGGCTATCCCATTTGATTCGGAACTTACAATGTTCTGACTTACATCTGTCTCCTAATTATCTTGCACAGCACAGCAGCTCTTTCTCTACCTTCCTCCCACTCGCCCACTTGCTTTGCTGCTCTAGCCTTGTGCTTTTGGCCCCAGCAGGTCTGTTCTTACACTTCTCCCCTGCTGCCGCCAAAGTAAAATACAATACTGTACAGTACTATACCGGAACCCATACAATTAGCACATTCATACCTGTGTGGCATGCTAGCAAGTGCCAACATGCCACACCACACATGTAATAATTGTATGGGTTATATGATTAGTACATGCGTTAAACATGTGCTGCTGTGGCATGATGGCACTTGTAGTTTCATGTTCCATAGCAGCTAGTAGCTGTGGAACTACAAGTGCCAGCATTCCACAACAGAGATAGAAACATGAGAGACAGAAAGTGAGGGGAAATCTTCTAAACAGGGGCACAGAATAAATGTAAATAAATGCAAAATAAATGTAAAAACCATTCCCTGCACTATACAAAACTAAAAAATGGTTTTTTTTGGGCTTGAGTTACATTTAATAAATGTACCTGTTCCAACTGACATACAAATTCAACTTAAGGACAAACCTACAGTTCCTATCCCGTTCGTAATCCAGTGACTGCTTGTATACATATATATATATATATATATACACACACACGGTATCTCACAAAGTGAGTACACCCCTCACATTTTGTAAATATTGTATTATATCTTTTCAAGGTACAACACTGAGGCTATCACATTTTGATACAATGTAAAGTAGTCAGTGTACAACTTATATAAATTTGGTGTGTCCTCAAAATAACTAAAACACACAGCCATCAATGTCTAAGCCACTGGCAACAAAAGTGAGTACACCCCTAAGTGAAAATGGACAAATTGTGCCCAAAGTTTCAATATTTTGTGTGGCCACCATTATTTTCCAGCACTGCCTTAACTCTCTTGGGCATGGAGTTCACTAGAGCTTCACAGGTTGCAGCCACTGGAATCCTCTTCCTCTCCTCCATGACGACATCACGGAGCTGATGGATGTTAAAGACCTTGTGCTCCTCCACCTTCCATTTGAGAATGCCCCACAGATGTTTAATAGGGTTTAGGTCTGGAGACATGCTTGGCCGGTACAGCACCTTTACCCTCATTTTCTTTAGCAAGGTAGTAGTCGTCTTGGAGGTGTGTTTGGGGTGGTTATCATGTTGGAATACAGCCCTGCGGCCAAGTTTCCCCAAAGGGAGGTCATAATGCTCTGTTTCAGTATGTCATGGTAAATGTTGGCATTCATGGTTCCCTCAATGAACTGTAGCTCATGTCAGCACTCATGCATTCCCAACCATGACATTCCCACCATCATCCTTGACTGTACAGTCATGGCCAAAAGTTTTGAGAATGACACAAATATTATATTTTCACATGATCTGTTGCCCTCTGGTTTTTATGTGTGTTTGTCGGATGTTTTTATCACATACAGAAATACAAGTGCAATCATATTATGATTAGCAAAAGCTTTTATTGACAGATTGAGTTAATGCAGCAAGTCAATATTTGCAGTGTTGACCCTTCTTCAGGACCTCTGCAATTCTTCCTGGCATGCTCTCAATCAACTTCTGGACCAAATCCGACTGATAGCAGTCCATTCTTGCACAATCAATGCTTGCATTTTGTCACAATTTGTTGGTTTTTGTTTGTCCACCCGTCTCTTGATGATTGACCACAAGTTCTCAATGGGATTAAGATCTGGGGGTTTCCAGGCCATGGACCCAAAATCTCTATGTTTTGTTCCCTGAGCCATTTAGTTATCACCTTTGCTTTATGGCAAGGTGCTCCATCATGCTGGAAAAGGCATTGCTGATCACCAAACTGCTCTTGGACGGTTGGGAGAAGTTGCTCTTGGAGGACATTCTGGTACCATTCTTTATTCATGGATGTGTTTTTAGGCAAAAATGTTAGAGACCCGGGTTTCCCCTTTGGGGCTGAAAAAGCAACCCCACCTGAATGGTTTCGGATGCTTTATTTTTTGGCATGAGAAAAGGGCTGGGGGGTTATCGCTCACCTTGTCTTCTCCGAAAAAAGCTGTTTTCCAATTTTTCCCAAAACCATTGGGGAAAAGGGGATTCCCATCAGGGGGGAAAAAGACTTTACCCCGGGGACCTCAGCAGTCCCCCCCCTGTACCTTTTTGGCCATTTTTCCCGTCCTGTCCCTGATGTTTTTTTTTTGGAGAAAATGTGGTTTCTTTCCCTCCCCTCCTTGCCCACCGGGCCTTTTCCTCCAGGGAAGTTCCCCCTACAGGGGCTTCCCAGATGCACTCACCCCTGCCTGCTGCCTTCCTGAGCAACCCTCTGAAACTGCGGGTAGCCCGATTAAAAGGGCAAAAACATTTTTAAGAAAACGGTCCTGGCGTTGGGTCTTTTTTGGGCCCCCGGGAACCATTTTTTGGCAACAAGGGGAACCTCTCTCCTTGAATTCCTTGATGTTGCGATAAAATTTGTTGACTGGGTGCAATTTTTCTGCCGTTTATTTTCCCCTTTTTAACCAGTTTTGTGCAGTGCAATGTTTCTGAACTTTGTTTTTTTAAAGGGGAAAAATTTTTGGTTAACAAAAAGGGGAAAACAATGATGCCAAGAAACCAGCCCCCTTTTTAAAAATTTGCCCCAGGGGGTGTGATTCTTATTTAAAATCATGACGGGATTGATCTCCAGCCCTTTCCTCACCCAACACCCACACCTGTGAAAAAGGGAAAGCAATCACTAAACCCCAAAATGTTAGCTGGCCTTTTAAGGGGGCCGAAAATGAAGTTGAAAATGTTTTTTGGGGGGAAAAAGTTCATTTTCTAGGCAAACTATTGATTTTTGAAATTTTAATTGTGGTTCCAAAAATCTAGTCCTTATCTGCTTTTCTTTAGCAAAACTTTCTTGTGCATCCCTCAGAAAGGGGGCTTCTTTCCTGGGAAAAACCCGCCATGCGGATCAATTTGGGTGCAGGGGTGCAGCATATGGTCTGAAACACTGGCAGGCTGACAAAACCCCCCCCTTTAACCTCTTTCAGCCCAAAGCTGGCGCACTCTGCCCCTATTTTAAAAAAGGGAATCTCTGAATATGAACCCCTGAACAAGTGCACTCAAAATTTTTGGGTTTCCATGGCGGGCCCCGTTCTGATTTGGGTCCTTGGCCAAACCCCGGGTGCCCGCTCTTTTTAGGGTGTTGGCAAACTTTTTTTAGCCCAGGCCCCTATTTATGTAGAGCAACAATTCTTTTTTTTTGTCCTCAGAGAGTTCTTTTTCCCTGAGGGGGCCCCCAAATTTTCACTGTTTTAAAGCCCGTACAAATGACCCCTTTTAAATTTTTATTAAATGCCATAACTTCACAGTTGATCTATGAAAAATAATAATACAATATGTACGAAAATTGAGGGGTGTATTCACTTTTGTGTGGTACTGTAATTAGATTAGCTGGAAAACTTTTTATATTTAAAAATATAAATATATATAAAAAAAAAAAAAAAATTTTTTTTTATATATATATAGTAAGCATTTCACTCGTTTCGGCCCCCCTCTTGGCTCGGCCCCCGGGGGGCACTCTCGCTCTGGGAATTTCCGCTTTGGTAAACCGAACACAGGGCGACACAGGTTTCTCATTAAAAACTGGCCTCTGCCAGCCTTTTTTCTCCAAACAGGGAAAAAATATACACAAAAAAATAAAATCCCAGGCCTCCAGGGCCCCTAACTAAACGAAAAGAGAGTCCCCCTCTACAGTGGTCGGGGCTACCCCCCCACCCCACAAACAGTACTCACCCTGTACAATATAGTTTCCCCCGGGCCCCGGCTTCTCTCAAGCCTGGGGGGCAGAATTTAGGTACTCCCCCGGACAAAGGCCTGAAAACGTCCCCAAATGACTGTGAGCCACACTTTTTTTTTCCCCCCCCGTTAAAACTTTAAGACCAGGCTATTTAAAAAGACCTTTACTAGCAAAAACTCCTAATTACCACCTGAGTAATTAACTCCTGGTTACCCCTTTCCAAAACTGCTGACCTTCCCCCACTGACAGGCAGCAAATTTTGGGAACCCATAAATTTTAAAATCAGGGTGCTGCAGAAACCCTTTTGTGGCGGGAAAAAAATTTCGATCTTCCAAAAGGGCCCCCACCGTTTAATACCCTCCCCTTTGGAAAAAGGGCCCAAAGGGCCCTTTTTACCCTTTCACAAACCCTTTTTCCCCCCGGGGGTTCAAAGCACCTATTTTTTGGGGGATCCATCCCCGCAAGACACTCAGCAAACCC
>JAODAL010053688.1:0-25110 GCA_025379985.1 Phyllomedusa bahiana
GGGCCCAGGGTTTAAAGGGGCATGGGAGCCCCGGTTCGTGGATCTGTGTTTTTTAAATGTTTAAAACCCTTCCAGGTTCGGGGCGGCTGTGATTGATCATCGCCCTCCGGACGTTATATAGGTGCACCCCCCACCCCCCCATCTTTAAAACCCCTTAAATTTCCATGAAACGGGGGAGATGCCAGGCGCCCGCGGGGGATGGGGGAACCCCGGGCGATTAGAGCTTCTCTTAATTCAATCTCTTGTTTCTTCAGGATGTAAAGTTCTGGAATAAATGAAATCCCCCAAATATGATGAATCTGCTCATAATCCGAGGAGCAGGCGCCGCTGATTGATGGTCGTAATAATGTGACCGGGTCCGGGGTCCTCACAGCTGGGGCCCCCCGGGGAGCAGGAAAGTTAAAACCCGGGGTTTCAATTTTTATTTTGAAATCATATCGATGGGATTTTCCATTAAAGTGTAATAGTGTAGGTCGCGAGGTGCAAAAACTCTCCTCCCCCTTCAATTGGGTTCTGGTATGGCCCAACCAGGCTCCCCCGTACTTTAAATCCCCCTAGAAAAGAATGGAGAACACGTGCCCCTGTAATGAGAATCCCCCAAAAGCAGATGGAGAACAAAAGCGCCCCCTGTCCGGGAACTCCCATGAACGAATGGAGAACAAGTGTCCCCCCTATGGGAAAATCCCATTTGAACAGAATGGAGAACCAGCGCTCCCCCCTATGGGGGTCCCTAAACAGAATGGAGAACACAGCGGCTCCCTGTATGGAACTCCCATTTGAAAGAAGAAAAACACAGGCCCCCCGTATGGGGAAATCCCCTAGAACAGAATGAAGAACACAGCGCTCCCTGTTTCTGGGGAAATGTAATAGAAAGAATGAAAAACAGTGCTCCCGTACGGGAACTCCCATAGAACGAAAGGAAACACGCGTCCCCCGTACTGGGAATCCCATAGTACGAATGGAGAACACAGCCTCCCCCGATGGGAACTCCCTAGAACAGAATGGAGAACAAGCGTCCCCTGTATGGGAACTCCCATAGGCAGAATGGAGAAAAACAGCGTCCCCCCGTACTGGGGAAATCCCATGGACAGAATGGGAAAAAAGTGCTCCCTGTACTGGGAACTCCATGAGGACAATGGAGGACACAGCGCCCCCTGTATGGGGACTAAAAGGGGGAATGGAGAAAAAACCCGCGCCTCCTGTACTGGGAACCCCATAGAACAGAATGGAGAACACAGCGTTCCTGTATGGGGACTCCCCATAGAGGGAATGGAGAACCAGCGTCTCCCGTACTGGGACTTTCATAGAACAGAAAAGGAGAACACGCGTCCCTTTTTTTCGGGAATCCCCTAGAACAAATGGAGAAAAAAGCCTCCCCGTATGGGAACTCCCATAGGACGAAAAGGAGAACACAGCGCTCCCTGTACTGGGAAAATCCATGAACAGAATGGAGAACACAGGGGTCCCCCGTATGGGGAAATCCATAGAACGAATGGAGAAAACCGTGCTCCCCTGTCGGGAACCCATGAAAGAAGGAGAACACAGCTCTCCCCTGTACTGGGAAATCCCCTAGAACAGAAAGGAGAACAAGCTTCCCCTGTACTGGGGGAAATCCATAGGACGAATGGGAAAACAGCGCTCCCCCTTGGGAACTCCCCTTGAACAGAAAGGAAAAACAGCGCTCCCCTTACTGGGAACTCCCCTAGACAGAATGGAAACACACGCTCCCCTGTACTGGGAACTTCCTAGAACGAAAGGAGAAAAAGGCTCCCCCGTACTGGGAAATCCCTTGGGGAAATGGAGAAAAACCCCGCCCCTGTACTGGGAACTCCCATAGAACGAATGGAGAACCGCGTCCCCCGTACTGGGAACTCCCTTGAACAGAATGGAGAACACGAATCCCCCGTCGGGAGCTCCCTTTGAGGGAATGGAGAACACAGTGCTCGCCAGTACTGAGAATCCCCATAGAACAGAATGGAGAAAAAAAAGGTTCCCCCGTACTGGAACTCTATAGAACAGAATGGAGAACACAGGCTCCCCAGTATGAGAATCCCCTGAACAGAAAGGAGAACACAGCTTCCCTTGTACTGGAACTCCCATAGAGCAGAAGGAGAAACAGTGCTCCCCTTACTGGGAAACTCCATAGAGGGAGAAAGGAGAACACAGCGTCCCCAATATGGGAATCCATAGGGAGAAAGGAGAAAAACGCGCCCCTGTACTGGGAACTCCCATAGGACAGAATGGAGAAAAACAGCGCTTCCCTGTACTGGGGGAAATCCCTAGAACAGAAGGGAACACAGCGCTCCCCCGTACTGGGAACTGCCATGAACAGAATGGGAAAACAGCTCTCCCCTGTACGGGAACTGCCATAGAAAAAGAATGGAGAACCCCGTCTCCCCGTACTGGAACTCCCTAGAACAGAATGGGGAAAAAAAAGCTCTCCCTGTATGGGGAATCCCTAGGACAGAATGGGAAAAACCCGCGCTCCCCCGTACTGGGAATCCCATGAACAGAATGGAGAACCCGGGCTCCCCCGTACTGGGAACTCCCTTTGAACAGAATGGAGAAACACCGTGCTCCCGTACGGGAAAAATCCCATAGAACCCGAATGGAGAACACAGGTCCCCCGTATGGGGAAAAATCCCATAGAACAGAATGGGGAAAAACAGCTTCCCCTGTATGGGAATTCCCATAGGACAGATGGGAACACAGCGCTCCCCTGTACGGGAAAATCCCCTAGAACAGAATGGGAAAACAGCGTCCCCCGTATGGGAATCCCTTTTGAACAGAATGGAGAACACAGCGCTCCCCCGTACGGGGACTCCCATGAGGAGAATGGAGAACACAGCGCCCTTGTAATGGGAAAATTTCCCCTAAAAGAAGAATGGAGAACAAGCCTCCCTGTATGGGAACTCCCATTTTGAACAGAATGGAGAACATGTGCTCCCCCTTCTGGAAACTCCATAGAGGAAATGGAGAACACAGAGTCCCCCGTAATGGGAAAATCCCAAAAGAACAGAATGGAGAAAAATAGTGCTCCCCTGTACTGGGAAATCCCATAGAGGAGAATGGGAAACAGCGTCCCCCCTACTGGGAACTCCATAGAAACGAATGGAGAGCCGTTCACATGTGCGACCAGTTCTCCATTTGGAGCAGTCAATTTCAGTGCAGGTTACACCTCTGGGGCCCTTACCTATCTTGATCATGGGCCCCTAAAAGTGCTGTCTCCGAATGGTGTGCGCATGCCTCTTCACTCTGGTCTATGGGAGATCTGAGTATGGCCGAACACACCGCTCCCCTGTACTGGGAACTCCATAAAAACAGAATGCAGAGTTGTGCCCCTGTGGACGGTTTCTTTTCCAAGCTTCGGGACCTGTTCCCCAAAGTAAGTGGTATCTAGAGGGGGGGTTTGCACCCTGCGAAGTGTTCCCGGATATCCTCAAGTTCTAGGGTTTGGGAAAGCCCGTTGGATGTAAGTCACCTTTGGTTAATGTTTTAACAGGGAAATGGTCCAATGAAGCCTGGAGCCAGATTGAAAGGCAGGTCCCAGTGAGTAATTCTGGGACTGGGATGATGATGATGATAACCAGCGCCTCTCCTGGATTACCACCAGTGGTCTTCAGATTCCTGTGACCCCCATACAGACATCATGAATGTTGGCGAACAGAGGGAGGTGGGCGAGGAATAACCAGGTGTCATCCATTAAAGGCAATGAATGATGATTTATGGGCTCTGTTATGATCCTCTGCTTTCTGGACAGATATGCTCGCCTAAACAACCCTTGGATATCAGTGACCTGTGGTACAGTGAGCTGGGGTTATGAGGAGTGGTTGATGCTGGCCCCCTATAAAGCTGAGTTTACTTTTTGCTGGCGCTGTCTATACTGGTAGCTGGAGATTAGTCTTTTGAGCTTGTTGCGTCAGGGCCTGTTTTGGTAGTAATCTGTTCCCCGTTTGTTTGAGCCCTGTTTTTTTTGTCCTTGTTGTTTGTTTTTTTTCCCCTTTGTCTTGCAGGGGTTTATTTTTGAGTTTCTTTAAGGGGTTTGGGTTAGGGCCAGAAAGTCGCTGTTAAAAACCAGGTTAGGATTGGACCCGTGACTCTTTTTGAAAGTTCTATTTTGATTGTTTTAGTGGTTTGTGCTGTTTGGTTAGGGGCAAAGATGAGGGGAAATTTGGGAGGGATATTGTCGGGATGGAATTTTTGGGGGGGGGGTGTTGGTGTATGGACAGGGCCCGTATCACTCTTGTATTATGTTCTATTTCTGAGTTCTCTTTGGTGGTTCTGTGCTGTTTTGATTAGGGTCAGCATAGCTGAGGGACATTGGAGGGTTTTTTCAGGGGAAAGGGTTAAAATAGGAGGTGCTGATAAAGGCCAGTGCTTTGGCGGGCTGGGCTACTCTTGTAGTATTTCTATTTGAGTTTCTTTGGTGGTCCTGTGCTTTTTGGTTTAGGGTCAATAGTGGGGGGACTTTTGGTAGGGTATTGTCAGGGTGGTTGGGCCCCCAAAAGCACTGGGGACGGGCAAAATGCCCAGTTTTGCAGTGTGCTCTATTCCTTGGTAATTTTGAGCTGTTTTGGTTAGGATCAGTAAATCTGAGTGACATTGGTAGGGGTATTGTCAGGGATAGGAAAGGGCTAGGGGTTTGGTTATGGTGGTTTGGTTGGGGGGGTTTTGGGTTTCATTGGGTTCGGTTTTGCTTCTCGATTCCAGTCATTTATTCTTCCAGATCAATGACTAAACATAGAATAGGGAAAAGGGTTTTCAAAAACACAGATTTGGCCTTTAGAAAATGAACCCCCAGGCTCGGGAAAAACCACCCGTACTGGGAATAAAACGAAAAAATTTGGCCCAAGGAACCAGACAGACAGAAAAGGGGAGCTAAAAAACACAGAAAGAGCTAAAAGAAAAATTTTCGGGAAAAGCAAAGAATTAGAACACGAACATTAAATTAGGACAGGGGACAGATGGAAAAGCCCCCAAAGGAACAGCAGAAATCCAACCCCAGGATCAGGCCCAGAGGTGCAGGAGGGAATGCTTAATAAAGCAGCAGGTGAAAAGGGATTGGCTAGAGAAGCCGCATCGAGCAGAACCTACAGAGGATAAACCCAAGTAGGATGCGGCCGCACCTCCCCAAGTAGCCAGGAGGTTATGATAAAGCATAAAGCATAATGCAAGGCCAAACAACCAGGAAAAGATAAGGATGGAGGCTGAGAGAGGGCCATGAGTGAAAATGAGCTACCTGGTAAGAGAGGGACAGAAGGTGGTGAGGGAAAACCTGTGGAGGAGGGGGAGGAGGGATAAGGAGGTGCCTGGTGGGAGAGGGACAAGGGGACTAAGATGGTGCCTGTGGGGAGAGGACAAGGGGGACATGGAGGGACCTGGGGGGTGAGGGACATGGGGGATAAGAAGGAACCTTGTGGGAGAGGGACATGAGGGATAAGGAGGCACCAGGTGGGAGAGGGAAGGGGATAAGAAGGTGTCTGGTGGAAGAGGGACAATGGGGATAAGGTGGTGCCTGGTGAGAGAGGGACAAGGGGATGAGAAGGCACCTGGTGGGAGAGTGACAAGGAGGGTAAGGAGGTGCCTGGTGGGAGAGGGACAAGGGGGATGAGGATGTGGCCGGTGGGAGAGGGACAAGGGGGATGAAGAGGTGCTGGGGGAGGGACAAGGGGGGGGGAAAGGGGGTTTCCCGGTGGGAGGGGGGGCAAAAGGGGGATCGGGGGAGGTTCCTGATTGGGAGGGAAAAGGGGGGTAAGGAAAGGTGTGGCGATTTGGGGGAGGGAAATGGGGGAAAGGAGGGTGTGGGGGGAAAAAGGGACCAAAGGGGAAAAAGGGGTTTCTGGTGGGAGAGGGACAAGGGGGGTTTAAAGGGGGTGCCTTGGGGGTGGGAAAAGGAACAGGGGGATGAGGAGGATCCTGGTGGGAGAGGGAAAAAGGGGTTAAGGATGGTTTTAGTGGGGGAGGGAAAGGGGAAAAATTTTTGGGGGAATTTAGTTAAAGCCAAGAAAGAAAAGGTATCCACAAATTTTTTTGGGTTTTTGGGTTTTGGGTAGAAAGAAAAAAACTCCCCTGCTGAAAGATGGTCATTTGGGAAAAATTTTTAAATCACTCCCCAAGGTGAGTTTCACCACCGGTATCCTCTGATTTCCAGAGGAGGAAGTAGAAGGGAATTTTTAGGCCAAAAAAACCCAAAAAACCGATACTTTTTTTTGCTTTCCCATCGTTGGGAGGAAACCCCATGCCCCCAAAAAGAGGGGTTTTTGCTTCCCATAATTCCGGGGGTCCAAGTTTTCGAAGAAAAGCAGGACCCCAGTGGCTACCAAACTGGCCCCCACAGGAAAACTGGACCCCTGGAGGGCAGCGACGAGGAGAGGAACCGACCCGCCAAATTCTGAAAAGGGTAATTAAATTTTACAAAGCCGAGGAGCCCCCAGATTCTAGTTTAGGACTATGAAAACTGCAATCACTTTTACCCTATTTGCATTTTTTCTATTTTATACAGGAAAAATTGTGCTATTAAGCTCTCCTATTAAACCAAAAATTTTTCAGGGGATAAAAAAGGGTTTGTAAGATTTTCAGAGGCTAATTTTGGCAGTAATGGAAAGGTGGGGAATATGAGCCCAAAAAGATGTGAGGGGGAGTAAAAGGCTGTACGGCAGTAAGATGGTAGGAGGTAATAGGAGCAATAAGATTGCAGGGGTAATAGGGACAATAAGATGGCAGGGGGTCATAGAGGCAGTAAGATGACAGGGGATAATAGTGTAGTAAGAAGGCAGGATGGTAATTACGGTAGCAGTTACTGATGACAGGACGAGTAACTAGTGAGGCAAGTAAGATGGCAGGATCATGCAGGGAATTGGAGCAGTAAGATGGCAGGAAGGCTGGGTAATAGGGGCAGTAGATGGAGGATCCCCCCCCCCCCCACCCCCGGGTAATTGGCGGCAGTTATGATGGCAGGTTGGGTTACAGGTAGCAGTAAGTTGGCTAGGACGGTTATTAGCGGGCAGTAAGATGGCAGGTGGTTACAGCGAAGCCAGTAAGGTTGGCAGGACACGGTAATAGGGGCAGTGAAGATGGCAGTAAAGAATCCGGATATTAGGGGCAGTTTAACTGAGGGCAGGTCGTTAATAGGGGGCAGTAAGATGGCAGGAGGTTAATTGACGGCAGTTAAGGATGGAAGGATAGGTAATAGGGAGCAGTAAGGTGGCAGGAAGGTAGTAGGAGCTGTAATGATGGCTGGAGGTAATAGGGGCTGTAAGATGGCAGGAGAAAATAGGGGCAGGAAGGTGGCAGGAGAAAATAGGGGCAGTAAGATGGCTGGAGTAATAGGGGCGGTAAGATGGCAGGTGGTTACAGGAGCAGTAAGTTGGTAGGAGGTAATTGAGGCAGTAAGATGGCAGGAAGGTACATAGTTGCTGCCAGTAAGATGGCAGGACGGTATAGGAGTAGTAAGATGGCAGGACAGGTACATAGTGGGCGTAAGATGGCAGGAGGTAATAGGAGCAGTAATGAGTATGGCTGAGATAATAGGGGCAGTGGATGCAGAGTGGGTAATAGGGCAGTAAGATGGCAGGTAAGGTAATTGTGTGGACAGTAAGATGGGCAAGGAGCTTAATAGGGGCGTAAGAGGGCAAGGACCAGTAATAGGTACAGTAATGATCGGCAGTGATTGGTAATTAGGAGCAGTAAGATGGCAGCGATTCAGGTAATTTGGAGAAACGTAATGATTGTAGGAGGGTAATAGGTGGGCAAGTAAGATGACTTGCAGGTATATAGAAGTAGTAAGATGGCTGTGGATGGTATTTGGGGCAGTAAGATGGCATGGACCGGTAATGCGCCCTAATGTGGCAGTACAGATGCACTAGGTTGCGTAATAGGTGCAGTAAAGATGGCAGGAGGTTAATAGGCGCTAGTCACCTGTAAGATGGCAGGACGGTAATAGGTGTGGCAGTAAGTTGTCATGGAGGTATTAGGGCAAGTAAGATGGCTGGATCTCGGTATTAGGGGCAGTGAGATAGGCAGCAGGAAAATAGAGGCAGTACGATGGCAGGATGGAATTGGGTAATAGGGGCAGTTACGATGGCAGGATTCGGTAAATATGCGGCAGTACGATGGCAGGAGGTAATAGGGGCAGTTAGATGTCAGGAGGTAATAGGAGCAGTACGATGGCAGGAGGTAATAGGGGCAGTACGATGGCAGGAGGTAATAGGAGCCGTAAGATTGTGAGGAACGCGGGGTAATTAGGGAAGCAGTAAGATGGAGGACTGGAATTGGGGCGTGTGCGGCAGTAACATGGCAGGATCGGATAATAAGGGGAAGTATTAATAGGCAGGAGGTAATAGGCAGCTGTAAAGATTGCAGGAGCTAGGTAATAGGAGGTCAGCAGTAAGTTGGCACGGGGGTGAAATAGGCGCAGTACGATGGCAAGGAGGAAATCAGGGGCAGATACGAATGGCAAGGACGGTAATTGGGGCGGTTAGATGGCAGGAGGTAATAGGCAGCAGTAAGATTGCTGGATGTATGGTAATAGTGGGCAAGCTAATGATGGAGGAAGGTCAATAGGCAGCTGTAATGATGGCAAGAGGTATATATGAACAGTAAGTTGTGTCGTGGAATTGGTAACACGAGCAGTAAGATGGCACGGGGTAATAAGAGCAGCAAGATGGCAGAGGGTGATAGGGGCAGTAAGATGAGAGGAGGAAATAGGGGCAGTAAGATGGCAGGGAGTAATAGGAGTAGTCTGTCAATTGTTGATGGCAGGGGAGTAACTTGAAGCAGTATATGATGGCACATTAGGTAATAGGAGGCAGTAAGATGGCAGGATATGGTAATAGGTGCAGTAAGATGGGAAGGATGGTAATAAGCGAGCTTTGTTAAGCATGGCAGGACGGTAATAAGGACTGGCAGCTGTAACGTATGGCAGTGTGGTAATAGGGGCAGTATGATGGCAGGACGGTTATAGGTGCGTGTAATGATGACAGGAAGTCGGTAATAGGCAGCAGTAAAGATGGCGAGGGGTAATAGAGGAAAGTAAGATGGGAAGGAGGGGTAATTGGGAGCTAGTAAGTTGGCTGGAGGTATAATCTAAGGGGCAAGTAAGATGGCCAGGAAGGTAATAGAGGCGTAAGTTGGCAGGATGGTAATAGGGGCAGTAATGATGGCAGTGGAGGTAATAGGAGGGCAGTAAGATGGCAGGATCGGAATTAGGGGCAGTATAAGATGGCCAGAGGGTAATAGCAAGCAGTACGCATGGCAGGAGATAATAGGGGCACAAGTAAGATGCTAGGGGGGTCGGTAATAGCGGGCAGTAAGGATGGAGAGGCCGTAATAAGGAGGCAGTAAGATTGGGCAGGACCATTTGGTAATTAGAGGCAGTAAGATGGCAGGATGTCCTCGTCTGGGGGCCTCTATACTTGTGCACCCTACTCACAGGTACAAGCGTTAGTGGCATAGGCGGGTCACCTTATATCGTCCCTACTTGTCATCACGGCCCTAGATACATGTGAAGACTCCTGGAGCTATGGATGTTCCTTGGAGAAAGTAACTCTTCAGGCACTTTCACACTTCAGCGTATAAAATTTTCTACAAAGATGAAACAACACAGAGCGGAGACTCAGACAATGGGCCTTCAGATCCCCAGAATAGATCAGGATGTCCTCACTGTAAACCGAGACGAGGAATACAGTATCCCTGAAGATATCATTAAAGAGCGGCTAAATGACCCCTGGGCCAGAGAGGGGCAGCACTAGGTGTTCATAGGTCCCATCAAGACCATTTAAAGTGGTCGTCCACCTCTGGAATCCAGATTACATGGCTTACTCCATCGAGAGCCAGCTTGGAGAAATAATGAGTTCCCTTGATACCGTGAAATCTCTCCAAGATCAGGGGCTTCCGCTCTTAACCATGAGCTCGTTCCGTCTACAGCGGTCGATACAAGGCTGGAATGATCCATCCTCAATGGCAACTCGGTCTGAAGAGGTGATAAAACCTTCTCCAGGACGACACCCTGCCGCCCAATTTGTGGCCACGGCTCACGTTGGACGAGGATCATGGCCAGGAAGACGAGGGAGTGCACAATCATATGGATGGAGCTCAGGTAGAGTCTTTGTTTTCTCCTTGGAGAAGATGGACACAGACTCATCAAGAAGATACCAATTTGAGTGATGAGCACGAGCAAAGTCCAAGACACAATACCGAAGACAGAGCAGCCCAAAAACAGGACAGTCGGGCTGGAGGAACCTTCAATGACCCTTCTGTGGGAGGAGAAGGTTTGAGGCACCCAATAAGTGGATACCAATTAGTACATTCCTATTTTTGTGACTCCTTTCCCATCAGGGATTTAAGGTCGTAATGGGTCTGAGGACTAATGATGTGAATTAATAACCAACTTCATTGACGTGGCCAGACTGTCTATCATGGAAACCTACTGCTAATCTATGTGTTATGCAAAGTCAGATGCCGGGGTCTGAAATGTAATGGCCAAACATTAGACCGGGGAAGTCGTTGGCTTCAATGACTGCAGAGAAGACACAACCCAACTTCTCTGAAGACTCTTCAAACAATAATGGGAAGCAAGAGGGATAGTGAGGACTCGGGGAAGAGGGGAACAGAAGGGATGGTGAGGCACCTGAAAGAGGGAATAAGTTAGGGGGATGGTGATGCAACTGATAGGAAGGAAAGGAGGGATGGTTGAGGCACCTTATTGGAAGGGTGAGAGGAAGCAATTGGTTGGATGGAACCTGATGAAGGAGGACCGAGAAGGAGGGATGGTCGAGGCACCTGATTAGGAGGGTGAAAGAGAGAGGGGTTGGTGAGGCACCTGATATCGAGAGGAGGGATGGTGAGGCTCTCCGGGTATGGAAGAGAAGAGGAGGGATGGTGAGGTCTCTGATCAGCGAGAGGAGCAGGAGGGCATGGTGAGGATCCCGGGTAGCGTGGGTGAAGAAGGAGGGATGGGGAGGATCCTGATAGGAATGAGGAGAGGAGGGACTGGTGACGCTCTGTTAGGAGAGGGGGATGGTGAGAGGCTCCGGTAGTGACGAGGAACTCGAGGAGGGGATGGTGAAGGCACCTGATAGGATTCGGGGTTAAGTGAGGGATGGTGTGGCCTCTGGTAGGAGAGGAGGGATGCTGAGGCTAATGACTAGTTGGAGCAGGAGGGATGGTTGAAACTCCTGAATAGTTCGAGAGGGCAGGAGATGGATGAGGCTCCTGATAGGAGGGTCGAGAGGAGCGAGAAGGTTGTGGCACCTGGTAGGAGAGGTTGTGAGGAGGGAGGTGAGGGCTCCTGGCTAGGAAGAGAGAGAGTGAGTGTATGGTTGAGGCTCCTGATAGGAGGGGAGAGGAGGGATGGAGAGGATCATGGTTGGTAGAGGGGAGGTGAGGCCTTGGAGGGAGAGGAGGGATGGTGAGGATCCTGGTAGGAGAGGAAGAGGAGGGATGGTGAGGCTCTGATAGTGGAGAGGAGGATGGTGGAGGCTCCTGATGGAGGGAGAGGATGTGGACCTGGTGAGGATGGGGGAGGGATGGTGAGGCCTGGATAGGAGAGGAGGGATGGTGAGGCACCTGATAGGAGAGGAGGGATCGTGAGGCACCTGATAGGAGGGGAGAGGAGGGATGGTGAGGCTCCTGATAGGAGAGGAGGGATGGTGAGGCACCTGATAGGAGGGGAGGGATCGTGAGGCACCTGATGGGAGGGGAGAGGAGGGAGGGTGAGGCTACGCGGATAGGAGGGAGAGAGGAGGGATGGTGAGGCTCCTGATAGGAGAGGAGGGATGGTGAGGCTCCTGGTAGGAGGGGAGAGGAGGGATGGTGAGGCTCCTGATAGGAGAGGAGAGGAGGGATGGTGAGGCACCTGATAGGAGGGACCGGAGGAGGGAGTAGGTGAGGGGCTCCTGATTAGGAGGGGAGAGAGGGATGGTGAGGCTCCTGATCGGAGGGAGAGGAGGGATTGAGGCCCTGATAGGAGGGGAGAGGATGGATGGTGAGGCTCTGATGAGGTGGAGGGAGAGGAGGATGGTGAGGCTCCTGGTAGGAGAGGAGAGGAGGGATGGTGAGGCTCCTGATAGGAGGGGAGAGGAGGGATGGTGAGGCTCCTGATAGGAGAGGAGGGATGGTGAGGCTCCTGATAGGAGGGGAGAGGAGGGATGGTGAGGCTCCTGGTAGGAGAGGAGGGATGCTGAGGCACCTGATAGGAGAAGGAGGGATGGGAGGCTCCTATTAGGAGGGAGAGGAGGGATGGTGAGGCACCTGATAGGAGAGGAGGGATGGTGAGGCTCCTAGGTGAGGGAGAGGAGGGATGGTGAGGCTCCCGATAGGAAGGGGAGAGGAGGTCATGATGAGGAGGCCCTGATAGGATGGGGGAGGGATGGTGAGGCACCTGGTAGGAGGAGAGGAGGGATGGTGAGGCTCCTGGTAGAGGGGATGGTGAGGGACCTGATGAGGAAGGAGGATGGTGAGGCTTAGAGAGGGAGAGGAGAAGGAGGGATGGATGGAGGCTCCTGATAGGAGGGGAGAGGAGGGATGGTGAGGCTCCTGGTAGGAGAGGAGAGGAGGGATGGTGAGGCTCCTGGTAGGAGAGGAGAGGAGGGATGGTGAGGCTCCTGATAGGAGGGGAGAGGAGGGATGGTGAGGCTCCTGATAGGAGAGGAGGGATGGTGAGGCTCCTGGTAGGAGAGGAGGGATGGTGAGGCTCCTGATGGGAGGGGAGAGAAGGGATGGTGAGGCTCCTGATAGGAGAGGAGTGATGGTAAGGCTCCTGAAAGGAGGGGAGAGAAGGGATGGTGAGGCACCTGTGAGGAGAGGAGGGATGGTGAGGCACCTGATAAGGAATGAGGATGGATGGTGATGGCACCTGATAGGAAGGAGGGAGGAGGATGGGTGTGAGGCTCCTGATAGGAGGGGAGAGGAGGGATGGGGGAGGCTCCTGATAAAGGGGAGGGAGAGGAGGGATGTGAGGCTCCGTGGAGGGGAGGGAGGGATGGTGAGGCTCCTGGTAGGAGAGGAGGGATGGTGAGGCTCCTGATAGGAGAGGAGGGATGGTGAGGCTCCTGGTAGGAGGGAGAGGAGGGATGGTGAGGCACCTGATAGGAGAGGAGGGATGGTGAGGCTCCTGGTAGGAGAGAGGAAGAGGAGGGTTGGTGAGCTCTGGTGAGAGGAGGGGAGAGGAGGGATTGTGAGGCTCCATGAAAGGAGGGAGTAGGAGGTGGTGAGGCTTCTGGTAGGAGAGGAGGGAGGGTGAGGCACCTGATAGGAGGGAGAGGAGGGATGGTGAGGCTCCTGGTAGGAGAGTAGAGGAGGGATGGTGAGGCTCCTGATAGGAGGGGAGAGGAGGGATGGTGAGGCACCTGATAGGAGGGGAGAGGAGGGATGGTGAGGCACCGGGTAGGAGAGGAGGGATGGTGAGGCTCCTGATAGGAGAGGAGGGATGGTGAGGCTCCTGATAGGAGGGGAGAGGAGGGATGGTGAGGCACCTGATAGGAGAGGAGGGATGGTGAGGCTCCTGATAGGAGAGGAGGGATGGTGAGGCACCTGAGAGGAGGGGAGAGGAGGGATGGTGAGGCACCTGATAGGAGGGGAGAGGAGGGATGGTGAGGTTCCTGATAGGAGAGAGCTGATGGGGTGAGTGCTCCTGGGTACGGAGGAAGAGGATGGATGGTTGAGCGCGCTCCTGATAGGAGGGGAAAAGTAGGCATGGTGAGGCTCCTGGTAGGAGGGAGAGAAGGGATTGGAAGGCTCCTGGTGGGAGAGGGACAGTATGTACAGAAAGCAACCTGGTGGTAGGAGGAAAGGGGGGACAGTGACACTTTGCTGAAGGGGGACAGAAGGGTCCAGGAGTCAATGGGAGGGAGAGGGACAGGGGAGAGAATGAGGGCCCTCACTTAGTAGAGGAATCTGGAGGAATCATTAACAGTAAACGCGGGGATAGCAGAACGCTTTTGTTTGGAAGGATGAGAATATGCAACATGTGAGGGGAGAGGGAACCAAAGCAATCATTTTGATTTGGTGAGTGGGTCGAGGCGAGGGTCGCATATGCAGCACCACTAAGCGGCATCTTGCTCCTCATGACGGCATGCGACTTGGCCTTGAGGCAGTCAGCAGCAAGATAAATACTTCAGGTAAAAAATGATCCAAGGGGCCTCTTTGTAGGGTCCCCTCTGCCCCTGGCTATCCATTTCACCCTGGCACTCTACATACGCTGCAATGGGGTGTACAACATATTGGGCATTGACCCCTAATAAGCCTGCGTCTGCCCTGCTCTTGCACTTGGTTAGTAGTGACAGGATGGCATATATGTACTGAATATTCCTGATTTTGTTGATTTAGGCCCGTCTCCTGGCAATCGCCCTCGCATGAGATCCCCTCTGTATGTCCCTCTGTATGACGTGCCAATTGTCATTATCCCCTTATCAACTGTACCTACGTTTGACTTATGTAAATGTAATGTAACCGACGACCCCCTCGAAAGTCAGCGTCCTGGAATCAATGTCCTTAAAAAATAAATAATAATAATAATATCCCGCACGGTTCTGGGTCTGTATTAAATGAAGCAGCAAACAGTCTGTGATGGGAGTATGGCGGTCCCGTCTCCGGCTTGGATAATGTCCGTCTGTTCTACCTGGATCCGGGCCCAGAGCAGAGAATTTACCTGCATCTACAAAGAAGCAATATGTGAGCCCTGGTGTCAGGACGGCGCAGCCGGTGAGCGGACGGGGGCGATAATACAGATATAATGCTCAATGGATCCAGATATTATTACAGGTCGTTATCTTTGATACTATTGTTAAATTATTGCTAAAAAGCATTTGATATGTTGCATTGTATATGCTGAATTATTGTATATTAAAGAATAAGTGATTACTTAAAGGAGAAATAGCGAGTTGGCTTTGCTGCGCATTATTTTAGAATGACATGAAATCACTTTGCAGGTGGGGACCTAGCAGTGTATATCTAAAGTTGAAGCTGTTAGTTGGCCAGTCGATCTTTCGGAGACCCCATAAACGAAACGAAGCGCCGCGCGTGATAAGGAGATCACCCTGATAGGGATTAAAAATGGTGTAACCACCTGGGAATCCAAGTACCAAGCTGTGTTGTTAAGTCGGTTATTTGACGGGTCTGTTCTTTATGATTTTTTTTTTTAGTTTTTCTTTTTATATTTTTTTTTTTTTTTTTTTGTTTTTTCTTTTTTTTTCCCCTCCTACCCCATGACACCCTCGTCTTTTGCTTTGTTCCCCTCCCTTCCTAACTTTTCTGTCTTCTCCCTCCTTCTCCTACTTTTCTTCTCCCTTCCTGACCCCGTCTGTTTTGTCCGGTTTACCCTTCCTTTTCCTCCCCCCTTCTGTTTCCCTCAATTCATTTCCTCCCATCCCTTCCTTCGCCCCTCCCCTCTTCCTCCCCCCGTTCCCCCCCCCTTCCTGAACTCGTCTGTTTCCTCCCTTCACGTCGAACGTAACTGTTTTCTTCCCCCTCCCCTCCTCCCCCCCTTCCTGACCGGTCCTGTTTCCCACCGTCTACGTGACCGGTCTGTTTCGTCTCCGTCTGTCCCTTCCCTAAGCTGTTCTGTTTTCTTCTCCACTTGCCCTGACCATCTGTTTACACCCACACCACCCCCCTTTCTGACCGGGTTCTGTTTACCCCTTCCTCCCCATTCCTGACCAGTCTGCTTCCTCCCCTTCCTGACTGCTCTGTTTATTCCTCCTCCCTAACCTTACCAGTCTGTTTCCTTTCCCGCCACCTTCCTGACTGGTGTGTTCCTCCGTTCCGAAACTGGACTGTTTCTCCCCCCCTTCCTGACCAGTCTTCGTTTTTCCCCCCCCTCCTCTCTTCTAACTGTTTCTGTTTTTCTTCTCCTCCCCTTCGCTGACCTGCCGATCGTGATTCCTCTCTTCCTAACTGTTTCTGTCTTTTCCCCCGCTTCCCTTGACCATTCTGTTTCATCCTCTCCTCCCCCCTTTCCCCCCCTGACCGGCTCATGTTTCCCCCCTTCCTGACGGGTCTGTTTCCCCCCTTCCTGACCGGTCTGTTTCCTCCCCTTCCTGACTGGTCTGTTTCCCTCCCCCCTCCCCCCTCCACACTTCCTTCGATCGTCTGTTTCCCCCATCCCCTCGCCTGGGGGTCACCCCTGGTGTCCTGAACACCCGCTGCTGTTTCCCCAACCTTTCCCTCACAGACTGGATCCAATTTTTTCCCCATTCCCTCCATTCTCTGACACGTCTATTATTCCCCCTTCCTTCCCCCCGCTTTCCAGACTGGTCTGGTTTCTCATATACTCCGTCACCATCCTTTTCTTCTCCTCTTCTTCTTCTCCTTCTCTCTTCCGTCTCTCCTTCTCGTTTGTTCCCTCTCCCTCTTCCTTCTTCTTCCTTTCCTCCTTTCTCCTTTCTCTTCCATTTCTCTTTCTACCTTTCCTTCTCCTTCCGCCTCTTTTACTTACTTCTCTCCTCCCCTTGTTCTTCTTCCTCCATCCTTTCTTCTCCTTCCCTTCTTCCCAACCTAGTCTTCTCAATCATCTTACTTTCTCCCCCCTCCTGAATCACAACACGGATCCTATTCTTTCCCCTTCACACACTACCCTCATCTTCCTAAACTGTTTCCTCGTTTCCACTCCTTCCCACTACGAACTGCGTCTTTATTGTCCGATTCTATCTTCCCATCCTGACCGGTCTGTTTATCCCCACCCCCCATTATCCCCTTTTTCTGACCGGTCATCCAGTATTTCCATCCTTCCTCCCCTCCCCTTAAAATCCTGACCAGAGTCTGTTTCTCTCTCTTCTCTTGCTTCACGCCTGGATCCCATCATGTTCCTTCCTCCCCAATCTGACTGGGTCTGTTTCCCCCTCCCTACCCCTACCTGACCGGTCTGTTTCCCCCTTCCCCACCTTCCTGACTGGTGGTTTCCCCCCTCTTCCTTCCTCACCCTTCTGACTTGGACTGTTTTCCTTTCCCCCCCCCTTCCTGACCGGTCTGTTTCCCCCCCTTCCTTAACTGTTTTCTGTATTGTCTAAACCTTTCCTTGCACTCTCGGATATGCAGTTCACTCAAGTACTGTTTCCCTCCCTCCACTTCTCTAACATGTTCTAGTTACTTCTTCTACTCTTTCTCTTCGGTCATCTTTCTTCTTCTCTGTTCTTTCCTCTCCACATCTTCCTTCCCTATCTTCTCTTCCTTTCTTCAACATTCTTCTTTTACCATTCTCTCTTTTCCTCTCTTCACTGCTTACTTCTTCTCTTCTTCCTTCCTTCTTCCCTTCCTTCCCCTGTTCCTGACCGGTCTGTTTCCCCCCTTCCTGACCGGTCTGTTTCCTCCCCCTCTGATTTCACATCATGACCGTCTCTGTTTCCCCTCCCTCTTCTCCTTAAACTGGTTCTGTTCCCCTTCCCCCTCTTCATCTTAACCGTGCTCTGTCCCCTGTTTCCCCTCCTCCTCCCTTCCTGACCGGTCTGTTTCCCCACCTTCCTGACTGGTCTGTTCCCCCCCCTTCCTGAGCCGTTCTGTTTTCCCCCCTCCTTCCTGAACCGTCTCTATTTCCTTTCCCCACCCATTCGACTGACTGGTCTGTTTTCTTCTTTCTTTCTCGCTTCGTCTCCTCCTCTTCCTTCTCGCTCTTTCGTCCTTTTCATCTCCTTCTCAATTAGTCTTCTCTTCCTTTTTCTTCGAGTCTTCTTTCCTTCCTCCTTCTTTTCTCTTTCCTGTCTTCGATCACCCGCCCAATCCGAACTTTCTGTTTTTTCCTCCCCTCACTTCCCTAACTGTTTCTGTTTCCCCTCCTTCTGACTTGGTCTGTTTCTTCTTTTTTCTTCTTCTTCTCTTCCGCCATCCCCTGAGAACCGGCAATCTTTTTAATTTATTTTTTCCTTATTTTCCCTTTTTTCCTTTCCATCCTGACCGCTGTTTTCCTTCCTCTCGCCTTTCTGACCGTCTGTTTCCTCCCCCTCCTTTACCTTGTCTGGTCTGTTTCTCCGCCCTCCTCCCCTCCTTCCCCTCCTCCTTCCCTCCCCCGCCCCCGCTCCCCTCCCCCCTTCCCTTCGCCCCCCTTCCCTGATTCGGTCTGTTCCCCTCCCCCTCCCGCCCCCTCATTTCCTGACTGGGTCTAGTTTCTTTTACCTTCCCCTCCCTCCCCCCTTTCCTCTGACCGACTTGTTTCCCCCCGTCCCTTACTGGTCTGTTTCCCCCCTTCCTGACTGGTCCCGTTTCCTCCCTCCATTCCCTGACCGGACGTCTGTTTAACACACAACAACACCCCCCCTTCCTGACTGGTCTGTTTCCCCTCCTTCCTGACTGGTCTCCTTCTTCCCTCCCTCCTTCCCCACTGACCTGCTTCTTTTTTTTTTTCCTTTTCCACTCTTCCTGACCTGAGAACTGTTTTTCACACCTTCCCCCTGAGTGTCTGTTTTTTCCCCCCTTCACCTGACTGGTCTGTATTCCCCCCTCATGACTGATCTGTTCCTCCCTTTCCGTGTCTGTGTCTTGTTTCCTCCCTCCTCCCTTCCTGACCGTTCTGTTTCCTCCCTTCCTGACCGGTCTGTTTCCTCTCTTCCTGTCCGGTCTGTTTCCCTCCTTCCTGACTGGTCTGTTTCCTCCCTTCCTGACCGGTCTGTTTCCCCCTCACCTTCCTGTTCAAGTCTGTATTGCCTCCCTCCCTTCCCTGACCGGTCTGGTTTGCCGTCCTTCCATCCGCTCCTTTCACTGACCGGGTCAGTTTTCCTATTCCTCCCCCTCCTCCCCTCCTTTCCTGACCTGGTCTTTTTTCCCTCCTTCCTGACCTGCCTGCTACTCTCTGGATGCTCCGGTCCGTTCCCTGCTTCTTCTGCACCTTCATGGCAACATATTTACCCCGGGCATACATCTCAAGGACCTCTCTCATTACTTGCCATGCTGACTATTCCTTTTGCTATTTTGCAATATTATATCCATATTCATCTGTTTCCTCCCTTCCGTTCTGGTCTGTTTCCTCCCTTCCTGACCATTCTGTTTCCTCCCTTCCTGACCGGTCTGTTTCCTCCCTTCCTGACCGGTCTTTTTTTCCTCCTGTGAATCCTGACCCCGGGCATCTCTGTTTCCTCCCTCCTTCCTTACCGGTCCTATTTCCCCCCCCCCTTCCCCCTACTTGGTCTGTTTCTCCTTCTCTTTCCCTCCGCCCGTTTCCTGAACAGTCTGTTTCCTCCCTTCCTGACTGTTCTGTTTCCCTCCTTCCTGACTGGTCTGTTTCTTTCTTCGTTCTTCTTGCTCATTCCTGAACGGGTCTTTTTTTCCTTCCATCCTGAACCGGGGTCTGTTTCCTCCGCTTCCTGACCGGGTGCGTTTCCCTCCCGTCCGTGTCCTGACTATGTCTTGCTTCCCCCTCCCCCCCCCTTGACCGCGATCGTGTCATTTCCCTTCCTTTCCTGACTGTCTGTTTTCCCCCTTCCCTGACTCGGACTGTTTTCCTCTCCCCCGTCCTTACTGGTCTGTTTCCCCTCCTTCCTGACTGGGTCAGTTGCTTCACCCGTCCGGTGTCCTGACTGGTCGTTTCTCCCCCTCCCCTGCCTTCCGTGAGACTGTTCTGTTGTCCCCCCCCCTTTCCTGACTTGGTCGTGTTTCCCCCTCCCCCCTTGTCCTGACTGGTGGTGTTTTTCCTTTCCCTCGCTCCCCCCTTCCCTGACTTGGTTCTTCTTTCCTCCCTCTCCCTCGAACACCGGTCTGTTTCCACTCCTTCCTGACCAAACTGTTTCCCCCCCCTTCTCCTAAGTGTCAGTTTTCCCCCGTTCCTGACTGTTCAGTTTTCTTCCCCTTCCCCCCGATTCCTGACCGGGTACAGATTCTTTCCTTCCTGTTCCTCCCTCCCCCCTCCTCCCGTCCCCCTCCTCCCGTCCTTACTGGTCTGTTTCGACCCCACTCCTCCTCCCCTCCTTCCTGACTGGTCTGTTTCCCCCTCGCTTCCTGACTGTCTGTTCCTCCTCCTGACGTTCTGTTTCCCCCCCCGTCCCTACTGGTCTGGATTCCTTATTCCCCGCCCTTTCCCCCCCCCCCCTTCTTCCTGGACTGGTCTTTGTTCCCCCCCCTTTTATTATATTTTTTTTTTTCTTTTTTTTTTATTTTTTTTGTTTTTTTTTTTTTTTTTGTTTATTTTATATTTTCTTATTATATTTTTTTTTTTTTTATTGTTGTTTATTTTTTTTTTAATTTTATATTTTTTTTTTTTTTGTTTTTTTTTTTTTTTTTTTTTTCTCTGACGTCCTGCTTTCCTCCCTTCCTGGACCCGTGTTCTGTGTTCCACTCCTTTCCGACCAAATTGGGTTCCCCCCACCTTTCCTATAGTGGTCTTTTTTCTTCCCCCTTCCTGACTGGTCTGTTTCCCCCCTTCCTGACTGATCTGTTTCCTCCCTTCCTGTCTGGTCTGTTTCCTCCCTTCCTGACCATTCTGTTTCCTCCCTTCCTGACCGGTCTTTTTCCTCTCTTCCTGGTCGGTCTTTTTCCCTCCTACCTGACTGGTCTGTTTCCCTCCTTCCTGACCGGTCTGTTTCCTCCCTTCCTGTCCAGTCTGTATCCCTCAACCTTCCTGGGACACTACCTGAGGGTCGATCTTCCTGTCTCTTCTCCGTCCTTGACTGGTCTGTATCCTCCCTATCCTGACACAGGGCTCTGTTTCCCCCGCCTCCATCCCTTGACCCTGGGATCTGTTTCCCCCCCTCCCCCCCTCCTTCCTGACTGGTCTGTTTCCCCTGCCTTCCGACCCAAGCCGTGTCTACTCTCTGGATGCCGTCAGCCATCGCCGCTCACGTTCCCCCTGCTTCTTTCTGCTCTCCCTTCATGCCAACATATTTACCCCGGGCATACATCTCAAGGACCTCTCTCATTACTGTCAGCCCCGTGCTGACTATTTACCTTTTCAGCCGTGGCGCTATTATGCTTGCGAAAATTCTAACCTATATTCAACTTTTTTCCCCCCCCTTTCCTTTTTTTCCCCTTTTTCTTTTCCTTCCCTTCCTGTCTGAGTCTAGTTTCTCCTCCCCCTTCCTATGGCCGTGCCTGTTTCCTCCCTTCCTGACCGGTCTGTTTCCCTTCATTCCGCCTAGTGCGCGGTCTGTTTCCATCCCCCCTTCCCGCGACTGGTCTTTTGCTCCTCTCCCTGTACTGAAAGGTCTGTGTCCTCCCTTCCGGAAAGGTCTGTTTCTCCCTCTCCCTCTGCCGGAAAGGGTCGGTTTCCCCTCCCCCCCTGCCCTTTCCCTGAACCAGTTCTGTTTTCCTCCCTTTCCTGAAAGGTGGTCTGTTTTCCCCCCCCCTTTTCCTTTCCCTTGTTTCCCCTCCCTTCCGGAAAAGGTCTGTTTCCTCCTCCCCCTTCCTCCCTTCCTGAAAAGGTCTGGTTTCCTCCCTTCCCTGACCCGGTGCCGTGTTTCCCCCCCGCCCTTCCTGACCGGTCTTGGTTTTCCTCGCCCTCCGGGCCCCCCTCTCCCCCCACCCCTTCCTGACCGTCTGGTTTTTCCCCCTCCCCCCATCGCCATACTACTGACCAGTGACCTGGCTGGTTTCCCTCCCCCGCTTGTCCTGACTGGTCTGTTTCCTCCCCATCCTGACTGGTCTGTTTCCTCCCTTCCTGACCGGTCTGTTTCCCACCTTCCTGACCGGTCTGTTTCCTTCCCCCTTCCTCCTCTTTCCTGACCGGCCGTTTTTCCTCCCTTTTCTGCTTTTCATGACCAGTTGTTGCCTCCCCCTGCTTCCTGACCGGTCTGTTTCCTCCCTTCCTGACTGGTCTGTTTCCTCCCTTCCTGACCGCTCTGTTTCCTCCCTTCCTAACTGTTCTGTTTCTCCCCTTCCTGACCGGGTGGGTTCTGTCCGCCCCCCGCCTTCCCCGCCGTCTTCCCCCACCCCCATGTCCTTGACTGGTCTGTTCCCCCGTTCCCCCCATTCCTCTTAACACAAACCGTTCAGGTTTCTTACCTTCCTGAGCCGGTGGCAGTTGCCCTGTTTTTTCCTCCCCCTCCCCCGTTTTTCCCCCCCCCCCCCCCTACTTCCCCCCGGTTCGCTCCGCCGTCCATTTACCCCAGCTCGGCTGTCGCCTGACCGGATCTTTGTTTTTTTCCCCCTGTCCGCACCCGGTCCTACGTCTGTTTTCCCCCCCCCTCTCTCCTGACCAAGGTCTGTTTTCTCCCCCATTCCCTACTGGTCCGTGTTTTCCTTTCCCGTCCGTCCGTCCTCCGTCCCTTCACTCCCCCTATTGCCTTCGCCCATCCCCCCCTTTGGCCTGACTGGTCATTGCTTTTCCACCCCCTCTCCCCCCGCTCGCCCTTCTCTAACCGATCATCAGTTTCCACCGACTCGCTGTTCCCTGACCAAGCTGTTTGCCTCCACCCGGACCAGCCCTTCCGACTGGTTCTGTTTCCCCCGTCCTGCCCCCTCCCCCTCTTTTGTCCCCCTTCCGTGTCCAACTGGTCTTTTTTTCTACTTGTGTTTGTTCTTTTTTTATTTTTTTTTTTTTTTTTTTTTTTTTTTTTTTCCCCCCTTCCTGAATGGGGTCTGTTTCCTCCCCCTCCTCCTCCCCTCCCTGTCCCTGTCTGGTTCTGTTTCCTCTCTTCCTGTCCAGTCTGTTTCCTCCCTTCCTGTCCGGTCAGTTTGCCCCCTCCATGACCTGTTCCTGTTCTCTTCTTGTGCTTTCCTTTTTTCCCGCCTCCCCTTGTCTTCCCCCTTATACGCCCCTCCCCCTGACCCCGGGTTCCTGTTTGTTCGCCCCTCCCTACTTCCTGACCGGGGATGAGTTGATCATGTTTTTCCCACTTTCCCCCCCTTCCTGACAGGTCCACTGTTTTTTTCGCCTCCTGGCCCAGGGCCCTATCCCCCGGTTGACGGGATCTGTGTTCCCCCCTCCTTCCCCAGACTGGTCTGTTTTCCGCTGCTTCCTGACCTGCCTGCTACTGATCTCTGGAGTTTGCACTTTTGGTCCCCTCTCCTCCCCTGTGCCCCCCTCCACCTTGAGCCCCCGCCCCTGCCCTCCGGGGGGTCCCTATGCCCTGCTTCCCTTCTGCCCCGTTCGATTGGCAATCCATATTTACCCCGGCAAATACTTACGAGCATGCACCATAGAGACCCTCTACTTCTCATTACCTTCTTCGCCCGATGCTGACTATTTTCCTATTGGCTCATTTTCTGTGCAAATATTGATTAATCCAGAGATTCATCTGTTGTCCTTTCCGCCCTCCATTCCCCGTCTGTTGCTGTTGTTCTTTTTTCCCTTCCTGGACCATACGGTTTCCCCCCCCTCCCATCCTGAGCGGTGTTCAGTTCTCCCGGCCTCTCTTCCATGGTCCGTTCCTAGTTTCCCCCCATTCCTGTTACAGGGTCTGATTTCCCCCACCCTTCCCTGAAACGTCCCTGTTTCGCTCCGTTTTTCCTGAAAAGGTTTCCTTTTTTTCCCCCCCTTCCTTTAAAGGGGGCTGTTTTTCCCCCCCTTCCTTTTCCGGGCCCGTTTATTTCCGCCCTTTTCCCCCCCCCTGTCCCGGGCTGGGTTTCCCCCTTCCCCTGTCCCCGCCCTTTCCCCCCTTCCGGGTCTGTTTCCTCCCCCTCCCGGGGTCCCCCTTTTTCCTTCCTACTGGTTTTTCCTCCCTTCCCGCTACTTTTTTTCCCCCTTCCCCGACTGGTCTTTTTTTTTTTTCTTCCCGGAAACCCCTTTTTTCAGTTAGGCCTTTTTCCCCCCCCCCCCCCTTCCCTGCCAATTTCCTTTTTTTTTCTTTTTCCCCCTCGTTTTCCCCCACCCCGGGTCCCGTTTCTTTTCCCCTTCCTGACCCTATTTTTCCCCCCTTCCAAAAACCGGGGCCCCGTTTTCCTCTCTTTCCTGGCCTCCTGTTTCCCCCCCTTCCTGACCCCCTCTGTTTTCCCCCTTTCCTTGGGCCGCCTCCCTTTTCCTGAAGGTTGGGGTTTCCCCCCCCGTTTTTTCCCGGGCCGGGCTGTTTTCCCCTTTTTCCTTTTTCCCCCTTATTTTCCCCCCTTTTTTTTCCCGTTTTCCCCTTCCGCTCCGTTTCCCCCCCTTTCCCGACCCTTTCCCCAAACCTGGGGTTTTTTTCCCCTTCCCGTCCATTTCCCGTTTCCCCCCCCCTCCCCTGCCGGGCTGTTTCTCCCCCTTCCCGGACCGGTTTTGGGTTTTCTCCTTTTTCCCCTTGGCTTCCCTGGGCCGGTTTTCCCCCCCCCTTCCCCCTTTTCCCCCCCTTTCCCGACCGGGGTTGGTTTTTTCCCCCCCCCCCCTCCATTTTTTCCCCTTTCCGGGTTTTCCCCCCCTTTTCCCACCCCCCTTTCCCCCACCCCCCCCTTTCCCCCCCCCCCCCCTGGGCCCGCTGTTTTTTTTTTCCCCCCCCCCCCCCCCGCCCCCCCCCCCCCCCTCCCCTTTTTTCCCCCTTTCTGACCTTCCCGTTTCCCCCCCCTTCCCCGACCCCCTCTGTTTTTCCCCCCCTTCCCCCCGTCCAGCTGTTTCCCCCCCTTCCTGTCCGGTCTGTTTCCCCCCCCCTGACCGCTTTTCCCCTTCCCGACCGGGGCTGTTTTCCCCCCTTCCTGCGTTTTTCCTCCTTCCCAACCCCTTTTTTTTCCCCCCTTCCTGAAGTCTGTTTTTCCCCCTTCCCACCGGTCCTTTCCCCCCCTTTTTACCGGTCTGTTTCCTCCTTCCTGTGGTCTTTTCCTCCCTTCCTGACCTCTGTTTCCCCCTTCCTACCGTCTGCCCCCCCCCTGCCGGGCTTTTCCCCCACCTGAAAAAAAAAGGGGCTTTTCCCCCCTTCCTGGGGCTTTTTTCCTTCCGACCGGGGTGTTTCCCTCCTTCCTACCGGTTTGTTTCCCCCTCCTACGGGCTGTTTTCCCCCTTCCTGATGCTGTTTCCTCCCCCTTTCCCGACTGGTCCCGTTTCCTCCCTTCCCTGAAACCCGTTTTTCCCTTTTGAAAGGTCTTTTCCTCCCTTCCCCTGACCTTCCCTTTTTTTTCCTTTCCTTCCCTCTGTTTCCTCCCTTTCCGTCTGTCTGTTTTCCCCCCCTTTCCCGACTTTCTTTTCCCCCCCCGAAGGGGCTGTTTCCCCCCTTTCCCGGGGCGTTTCCCCCCCTGACCGGTCTGTTCTCTTCCTTTTGACTTTTTGTTTCCCCCTTCCTGACCGGTCTGTTTTTT